>JBBPJJ010001272.1:0-10310 GCA_038088635.1 Veloboletus limbatus
CTTCCCTACTCTGATCTCTGTCTGAGCTTCTTCGCTCACATCCGACCTCCACTCGACTTCGCTGTCATTCAGTGTTAAGTCTTTCTGCTCCAATTCCGCAAATACCGGGACGAGAGTCTGACAAGGGCGCAGCGCTCCATTCAAGTCGCTGAAGCCGAAGTCCCGACAAATCGTGCTACCCCGGAGTTGTCACCAGAGTAGCCGGAGTTGATTTAACCCGACTTTAACACCAGAGGTCAATTTTGGTGTGGATCTTAGCATGGCTTGGAGCATCTAGGAGATCAGAGATGTGGAGAAGTGGGTAGCAGTCTTTCTTCATGATTTTGTTAAGGCCTCAGAAATCAATGCAGAGGTGGAGTGAACTATCCTTCTTGTGGACAAAGAGAACCAGAGCTGCATGGGTGAAAGAGGAAGAGCGAATGAAACAATTGGCTAGGTGTTCATCCAGGAAGGAGATTCCAGCTCAGAGGCGGAAAAGGAATAGGTGGTGCTAAGGGGAGGAGATGTGCCATCCTCAAGATTGATTTTTAGGTCATGTTCATGATGTGGAGCAAGTTTGAATGCTTTGGATTTACTGAAGACATCTGTGAAATCATGATATTCCGGAGGGATGCCAGAAAGATCGACCTGTTCAGAGTTGGCAGGTGGAGTAGAGGTGGAATGGAATTGGCTCTCCCAGAGCTGTAGACTAAATTGCAGGGAACCTTTCAAGGTGTGCTGATTATCTCAATGGGTGGGGCCTTGTGGTCAGAATGATGTAGTGAATCGAGGGGTGCGGGGTCAGCCAGAGGTGACAGTACCAGAGGCTGCAAAGGAGAGCTCAGGGGCGTCAGCATGGGAAACTCAGATGAGCAGAATGTAATACTGTTTGAAACACAATTAATCAACAGATTGTAGCAGGTGAGCCAGTTATGTCCCAGAACAAGTGAGCAAGAACCATCTAACAGAGTAATGTAAAACGTCATCGGAATAATATTACTGGTTGAAAACTGAATAGGAAGCTCAATAGCCTAAATAATCATAAAATTGGAAGTGCTATAAAATAAATGGAGTGAAAGCAGAGGAACAGAATAAGTGACGAGATTTTTAAAGTCAAATCTATGAATCAATCGGAGGAACCTGAATCAATCAACATGGAAAATAGAGGGATATTGAAAGTTGGTAATGAAATGAAAGGCATGAAAGATTGAGAATATAAGAGAGTGGACACATTGAGATGGGTCTCCTGGGAAGCATGGGCAGAGTCAATGCAATCTTCAGTCTATGCAGAGTCTGAGAAATCATGGCCTATTTTTTCACCTCTGGGGAAGATGAAACCTCCAGTGTGGCTGCTGGAGTTGTGGAGGCTGCATGGGCTTTAGCTGCATGGAAAGTGGCTTTCGGACATTTGTTAGCCATGTGACCGAAAACTCCGCAGAACATGCAGAGCTTGTTGTTAAAGCAGTACTGTTATATCTACATAACTCTGGAACACTGGAACCCTGGGGCCTAGAACCCAGAACCTTGGAACCCACAACCTTGGAGCCTTGAACCCCAGAACTGTAGGAGTTGGAGATGGGACTATCATGCCTATTTTGAGTTCGGAGTTATTAGGTGTTAGTGAGCATGTCTTTGGCTTGGGTATTTAAACTTTTCTCTTTGTTCCCACCTCTTGAGCAGCAGCTGAGGTGAGCCTTTTACATGTTTTTGATCTGACTTAGTATTAACTAGCTTAGTGGGCAATTATCAAAGTCAGGTCGGGTCAACTCTGACTACTCTGGTGACAACTTTGGGGTAGCATGACTTGTCGGGACTTCAGCTCCAATGACTCTAATGGAGCGCTGCGCCCTTGTCAGATTCTTGTCCCAGTATTTGTGGAGTTGGAGTGAAAAGACTTAACACTGACTGGCAGCGAAGTCGAGTGGGGGTCAGATGCGAGTGAGGGAGCTTAGACAGAAGTCAGAGATCAGAAGAGGAGTTGAACTTGAGTCGATATTTGAACTGAGGTACTCTAGCGACTATCGACAGGTTTATATATATAATGGCAAAGCAGAACAGAATGGAACAGAGTACAAAATGGAAATCAGATGAATGAATGGGTATCATAGAATCAAATGATGGATAGGGTATCAAAGATGGTTGCAAATGATTGCAAACAACATCTAAGTCTGATGGATATGAAATAAATGTCATAAGTCAAAAATCATTAGTCAAAGTCAAAAGGTCATGTGATACGAAGCATCTCATACTGAGTGGAACGGAATGGGGTTGCAGGGCGCCTTGGGAGTTTGGGAGTTTGACGGTAGGATTGTGGAGCGACGGAGTAGGGTTGCGGAGTTTGGAATATGACAGCAATCCTGCCCTTTACTTATGTGAATATAGTTGTTTCCACCATCTTGGGCAGTAGCTGAGTGGGAAATCCTGCCCTTTACTTAGCTTGATAGGTTGTGAGCCCTGCTAGCACACACTAGCCACTCGAACTCCCCCTGCAACAACTCAAACATCCTCACCACGTTTTTATGCCACTCCAGCTATTCTGGACCCTTTGCTCACCAGGGTAGCACTCTGAACCCTGAAACCCTTATCAGCTATCATCACCACTTACACAATGACAGAATCACATGATACCATAACAACCACATGCCCCATCCTCACAGGCCCGGCAAACTTCAAGATCTGGAGGCTATGGATCATCACCAAACTCCGACGAGAGAAGGTTCTCGGCACTGTGCAAGGCATGGATGTCATACCCACCACCACCACTGTTTCTCCCTCTGCTGAGGAAATCTAAAAATGGACAGAGCAGAATGAAAAGGCACATGGGATTATACAGGACCACATCTCTGACATGCTATTGCTGAAAATGCAAAGCCACACTACCTCAAAGGCACTTTTTGACACCATCCTACAAATCCACCAAGCATCAAATCTCTCCTCCACCTTCTATGCCTACTGACAACTCTTCTCATCTACATGGGATGGAGTTACCTCCACTTCAGAGCATATTGCATCCATCCAAACCATTGAATCCCACCTCATGGGCATGAAGTTCACCATTGACTCAAAAGTTCTTGCTTTCACACTTCTCAACTCCCTTTCAAAAACTCCAGAATGGAGCACATTCACCTCCACCATCATCAACTCCATTGAAGAGAGCAAGCACTCCTTCAATTCCATAGAGGCACAAGTCATCTCCAAGGAGTCACGACTAAACCCTTCCGGCACCTCTGACTCCACACTGAAGGTGTCCAGCAAAACTTCAAAGCGCCCCACACCTGGAACTAAGTAGTGCGAACATCACCAATGTGCTGGACACAACAGCGCTCACTGCTATCAGTACTGGGATTGTGTGGCAGAACTCCGAAAGGAGGGGAAGTGGAAAGGAAAGGAAAAGGAAAAGGCAAATGCATTGGAAAACCAGGAGCAGAACTCCAGAACTGCGGAGCAAGCTCATTTAGCCACAGACCGTGTATCTAAATCCTTAATCAACTGTATTCAGGCCTACTTGTCATCTGGACCAAAAATGAACTCCAAAGAAGCCATCATCATTGACTCTGGAGTAACATCCCACATGGTTCCGCACTGCTCCTGGTTCACCAGCTACACTCCATTCTAAACTCCGAAACCGGTTACACTAGGGAATGACTCCACAGCACACTCCATTGGATCCAGAACTGTAACAGTGCACTCTGTCGTAAACATATGAAATCACATTAAGCAACGTTTTACTCATTCCAGAGTTCCATTTGTCCCTCCTCTCAGTAAACTGATTCTTTGCTACTGTACTTTCCACACTTTTTCCAGCAAGTTCCTCAGTCTGCTCTGTGAAACAGGGGTCAAACATGATCATGATTGGAACACATCTGCATGGACTTTACCATGCTGTAGTTTGCCCGAAAGTATCTCCGGAAGCAGCACTTGTTACTATGTGTTACATGTGGACCGGGTAGGTTCGCACATAGCGTGCAAAAGCAAAGTCGCAGATGATGGCTTTGGAAGCAGAGGACCAGGGGACAAGAAAGGCGCTGATGAAGAGGCCTTGCTGGATCAAGGACAGAGGACAAGAGCAGGGGGCTGAAGCGGAAGCCTGCAAGTTCAGATGCAAACTTAAGGGTAGATTGTGGGAGAACTAAACTAAGGTACAGGTCTGTGCTATCTGGCTTTATATAGTGAGGACTGGGAGTGCACAGACCAATCGTAAAAAGAAGAATGAGTACCTGTCTGGTCAAGGCTATGTGGAGGAGTACCTCACCAGTGACAGGATGAGTAAGAAGATAAGGAGATAAGAGATAGGACTCAGTTGGATGAGTCAGAGATAAGAAGGCTATATAATGACTCAGTTGATGAGTCAGAGATAAGGGATAAAAGATAAGAAGGCAATGCATGTGAAATGAGAAGCAGTGCTGTGTTGGAAAAGGGGTTGATGGCGGAAGAAAGGTGAACCTTTAGGTTACCATGGAGAAGCCATCAACAGAAACGAAAAATAAGTCCAAAATAAGCAAGAAGATAAAGGAAATCGTAACACTGTGGACGTAAACCTCCTCTACCAACGCATGGGACATATCTCAATTTCCAGAATCAAAGAGATGATCCAAAATAGCCAACTCCAGGGGATTGACACACACTCTGGAACTCCAGCATTCTGCGAACCTTGCATTCTAGGGAAGATGAAAAACTTCCCTTCAACTCCTACTCCAATGTCCGAGCTTTCTATCCATTGCAGATTGTCCACTTCGATGTCAGAGGTCCCATCACTCCCCAGTCTCGAGAAGGGTTCAGATACTGGCTCTTAATTGTTGACGACTTCTCCCATTTCCCATGGATCTACTTCTTGAAAAGGAAAAGTGACATATCAGCAACCTACAAGACTTGGAAGGCGGATGCTCAGGCATTTTTCAAAAGGGAAATTACAATGGAGGAGTTCTCTGAGCCCTATGTGGAGTTCCTCCAGACCGATGGAGGAGAAGAATACACAAGTAAGGATTTCTGAAACCAACTCTGAGGCGATGGAACACTCCAGGAGACATCTGCACTGCATACACCAGAATGAAACAGGCTTGTGGAATGCATGAACCAAATGCTATCGACTCTAGCAAATACAATGCTAGAAGATTCAAAGCTCCCTAAATCATTTTAGACTGATGCCATGTCTGCTGCCACATATGTCACTGCCCGGAGTCCCTCCTCCACGTTAAAGGGATACATACCTTACCAAGTCCTGTTTCATCGGAGGGTAGACCCGACCGTATTCCACACATTTGGATGTCTGGCATATGCACCTACACCTAAGGAGGACCACGGAGGAAAGTTTCAATCACATGGGAAAAAGTATATCATGCTGGGGTATACATATGAACAACAGGCATGTAAACTCCTGGATTTACAAAGCAGATTCATCATCTCCAGTTGCCATGTGATCTTCAATGAATCTGAGGTCATTTCCAACAGAGACTCCACACCATGGAAAGATACCATTGAAGGCCAGCGGGAGGGACTCGTCCCAAAGCACTTACATCAACTGGAGCAAAATGAAACAGGTGAGGAGCAGGACATGGAGGAATCCTCCATATCACTCACTCCTGAAGCAGTGGAAGTCAGGTCTCACGAGGCTGATGATCCAGTAAGCATCCTCACAAATCAACGAAATCAACTCTAACTAGATGCTCCTGCTCCTGCTCTGGTTCCTGTGGATCCTGTTCCAGTTCCAGTTCCTGTTTCAGCTCCCGTTGAAAACCAGCACCCCAGATCCCCTTCTGCAGAGGTTATTGGAGGAGTATGGCAGAGCTCCTAAAAGTGCCAACAAGCTGATTGAAATAGAAACTATCAATGGACTTTAAATGAGGAAGCGCAGCGATAGGGAAAGCGACAGTGTCATATCCCGAACTCCACAACCCAACTCCGTCGCTCCGCAACTCGGTTCTGTCATCCTGTCCTCTTCCAAACTCCCAAGGCGCCCCACAACCCTGTTCCGTTCCGCTCATTATGACACTTCGTACCACATAACCTCTTGACTTTGATTGATGGCCTTTGACTTATGACATTCGTTTCACATCCATCAGACTTGGACGTTGTTTGTGACCATCTTTGATACCCTATCCATCATTTGATTCTATGATAGCCGCCTACTCATCTGACTTCTGTTTCTTTCTCTGTTCTATTCCGTCCCACTCTGCAATTAGGTATATAAACCCGTCGATAGTCACTAGAGTACCTCAGTTCGAATATCGACTTAAGTTCAACTCCTCTTCCGTTCTCTGATCTCTGTCTGAGCTCCTTCGCTTGCATCTGACCCCCACTCGACTTCGCTGCCAGTCAGTGTTAAGTCTCTCTGCTCCAATTCCGCAAATACTGGGACGAGAGTCTGACAAGGGTGCAGCGCTCCATTCGAGTCGCTGAAGCCAAAGTCCCAACAAGTCATGCTACCCCAAAGTTGTCACCAGAGTAGCCGGAGTAGATTCAACCCGACTTTAACAGACAGGAGATACCAGAGGAAACTCTGGAACCTGAGGAAGATCAGGAGATGCCTGGAGGTTTCGCAATCTTATAGGATCATATATTCGCTGGGGCAGCAAATATGAACCCTGGGGGAATCACAAACTCTATAAGGGAAGCATACACATGTCTTGATGCAGACCTCTGGAAGTCCACAGTGGAAGATGAACTCCTAAGCCTAAATGCGAACCATGTCTATGAAACGGTTCCCATTCCAACTGGAGTTTCTCCGATCACCTAAAAGCCCATGTTCCAGATCAAATATGACCAAAACAGCAAAATTGATTGTTACAAAGTCTGAATCATCGCTCAAGGATTTATGCAAAAGGAAGGAGTTGACTATCAGGAGGTATTTTCTCTGGTGGCAAACCTGGACTCCGTCCACACAATCATCTCCCTTGCAGCTAAACATAATTTGGAACTAGATCAAATGGATTTCTCCACTGCCTACTTTAATAGAGAACTAGAGGAGGAGTTATACCTCATACCTCAGGATGGAGTTCCTATCCAACCTGGATACTGTTGAAAACTCCGACGTTCCTTGTATGGGTTGAAGCAAGCAGGATGGACTTGGAACAAAACTCTTGACAAAAAGCTTGGAAAGTTAGGATTCATGCACCTGGATGTGGAGACATGCCTTTATGTGCTCTGAGATTTGGGAAATGTATGTTTCCTAGTGGTTTACATCGATGATCTACTCCTCGCAGCTAGCTCACAGAGTTACATGAACTCCGTAAAGCAAAAGCTTTCATTGTCCTTCAAAATGCACGATCTTGGGGAAGCGAAGTACATTCTAGGCATCAAAATCCAGAGAGACTGCAAACTCCACACTATCTCTTTGTCCCAATCCCAGTACGCCCAAACTGTCTTGGACTGCATTAGAATAGCCAACTCTGCTTCTGTATGGACTCCTATGGTCCACAACCTCAGTCTTTCTGCGACAGACCCAGAGGACGAAATGGTACACTCGGAGATAACCATAAATGGAAAAAGGGTATCTTACCTCACCGTTATTGGTTCACTGATGTATCTGATGCTTGGGACCCACCCAGATCTTGCCTTCGCAGTCAGAACTCTGAGTCAATTCGATGCTGCTCTGAAGTCCTGTCATTGGGAAGCAGAAAAATGTGTTCTCCACTATGTCTGTGCAACTCCAGATATGGAACTCAGGTACGATGGCAGTGATATCTCTATGGACATGGATTTCCAAGGATATTCTGATGCGGGATGGTCACAAAATCCAGACAACTCCAAGTCCACCTCTGGTTTTCTCTTCCTTAGCAATAGAGGAGCCATCTCCTGGTCTAGAAAACAGCAAAGTATGGTTGCCTTATCCACTACGGAGTTGGAGTACATCAGACTTAGCATTGCTGGGCAGCATCTTGCTTGGCTGCAGACTTTCTTTGAGGAGATAGGACATTCCCAAACCATCCCGACAGTCCTTCACTGTGATAACCAGGCTGCCATCATTTTATCCCATGATCCCCAATTCCGTGCATGGACAAAACACATACAGTGGAAGTACCATTTCATTAGGGATGACTTAGTTGCAAAAGGAGAAGCAGTCATCTGCTATGTCCTGACCGGAGATATGATCGCCAACATTCTTACAAAGACTTTGGCAAGGGAACAGCATTGGAAGTTTGTTTGTGGTATGGGACTACAACTGCACTCAAGTGGGAGTGTCAAATCTACATAACTCTGGAACACCAGAATACTGGAACCTTGGAACCTGGAACCTTGGAGCCTGGAACCCCAGCACTATAGGAGTTCAGAGACGGGACTATCATGCCTATTTTGAGTTTGGAGTTATTAGATGTTAGTAAGCACATCTTTGGCTTGGGTATTTAAACTTTTCTCTTTGTTCTCACCTCCCTCAGTTGTTTCCACCATCTTGGGCAGTAGCTGAGGTGAGCCTTTTACATGTTTTTGATCTTACTTAGTATTAACTAGCTTAGTGGGCAATCCTGCCCTTTACTTAGGTGAATATAGTTGTTTCCACCATCTTGGGCAGCAGCTGAGTGGGCAATCCTGCCTTCCGTTCAGCAGTGGTGAGCTTGCCATCTTTCCCAAGCTTTGACTTGTAGTTGTCAGATTTGGAAGATGCAGGGGTGGTGGCTGACTTTCCTTTAGAATCTTTCGACTCCTTGAAACTGCCAGAGTTAGATGCGAAGGCAGCAGGTTTGTCGGAGGTGGCTTTAGTGGAAGATAATGTAGTGGTAGAGAGTTTCATTTGTCGGGACAGTTCTGACTTGTGTTCCCAATAACAAGCATCAATAGCTTGTGTAAGCTGACAGAGGTTGACGAGAGTAGAAGGTTTCCCAATGCAGGATACCTCATCTTTGATGCGGTCGGGAAGTCCATTGTAGAAGTAGTGGCAGAGTGCGCCTTCTCCATATCTGTGGACTTGTGATGTGATTCCGTTAAACTTGATGATATACTTGTTGATGCACTGACCATCCTTCACAGTCAGATAATCAAGCTGATGCTCCACGTCTCTGATAGGATTATAAGGTCCAAAATTGGTCTGGAGCTTGTAGACAAACTCCTTGTAATCTTCCATTCATAATGGACGGAGTAAGGAGTCTTCTATTTGAAGAAGGTCAGTCTCAAACCATTCCAATGCTATGCCCTTCAGGTACGACTGCACAAAGGTGACTTTAGCATGGTCAGTACTAAAAGCTTTAGGGCAATCCTTGAAGTTAAATTGGCATTGAACCAAGAGTTTGCAGGGGTCCGTCCTGTCAAACTGATCCGGTTCTTGGACTTTGGTATGTTGCGACAGTTAGGAGGTGAAGTGACGAGTGGAAAAACAAGCAAGATTGCCAATAGCACTGGCCAGCTTCAAAAGGGTATTGTGAAGGATGTGTTCATGGTCATGGTTGGAGTGATCAGAGCTGAAGTCATCTCCATGAGCGTCGGAGCTGTGATTGGAGGAATCATCTCCAGGTTTGTCGTTAGGAGAAGGTAACAGAGGTAACAGAGGAAGTGGAGGTGTGGGGGGTTTTAGAGGGTTCTCCCTGTTGATCAGAGTGTGGTCTAACAGCACCCAAGAGGTAAATGATCCTTCCTGAGTGTCATCCTAGAGCTCAGTGATATTGTTATGATTTCCCCTACTCTTACTCCTTTTACAGGAACCCCTAACTTCGGTCTACAATGTCGCCCTCGGCATACTCCTTTGGATCCTCCTCGCGCTCCTCGTGCTGTACCCGCTGAGTACAGCCTTCCTCCGCTCATTCTGACTCGTTCCATAAGCACACCTCATCACGTGCTCACCTCGAGGCTTCCCTTAGCATCGCCTTGCTGCGGCTTCCATTCCAGCATCGCCTTGCTGCGACTTCCTTTCACAGCCTCACACCATGAGTTCCCCTCGTGCTTACTCGAGTCATCCTTATTCCCGCTCCGGACCTCATCCTCGGTCCTTCCCTTGTCCTCCTGTCCGGACCATACCCGTGGTCCTTCCATGTTCCCTCGGACCTCACGGTCCTTTCATGTTCCCTCGGACCTCACGGTCATCCCTAGATCCCCGTCTCTCGATCCCTGCCTCATGCATGCCTCGTTCCCTCCTCGTGCATTTCCTCAGCCTAACCCAAGCCCTCCTATACCGTCCTCGCCTTCCCGGCTCCCATAACCCGCCTCATGCATGCCTCGTTCCCTCCTCGTGCATTTCCTCGGCCTAACCCAAGCCCTCCTATACCATCCTCGCCTTCCTGGCTCCCATTGACTCACTCAACATGAGTCATCGCCCCTGTCTCTGACTCATCATTGAGTCCGCCTCCTTTTCTTTCCACTTCTTTGATCTTCCCTTCCTTTCATAGAATACCCTTAGCCCTATGCTC
>JBBPJJ010001273.1:0-10310 GCA_038088635.1 Veloboletus limbatus
GCTGGTATTTAGCTGACTTTTTTCTAACAACTTTGTTATGTAGGGCCACTAGTTCTTTAGATTGGTCTGTGACCTCATCAATCCAAAGGGTCTGTTTGGCCCAATTGATAGATGGGTTGATTTTCTTAAGCCAGAAAAGACCCAAGATGACATTCTGGTGTTCACAGTTCATGACATAAAAGAAAATCTTGTGCAATAGTCCCTAGATATGGACAAAGAGAGTAGTAGTAAAGCATACTCCTTCTTTCAACATGGGTTCTTGTCATATTCTGCAACTCTGCAGCCAATTCTGTCATTTTGTCCTCCAAACCTATATATAACTCTGTTCCACTCTGTTCCATTACCCTACTATGAAACTGATTTGTATTTCATATGATCTTTGACTTTGACTTTTGACTGTTGACTTTTTGACTTATGACATCTGTTTTGTATGTAGCCTTCAGATCTAAGACATTATTTGTGATTATTTGCAACCATCGTTGATATACCCTGTCTGCCATTCAGTTCTATGGTTACTTTGATATTTGCCCCTTCACCTGACTTCTGTTTTGTGCTCTGTTCTATTCTGCTCTGATCTGCTCTTATAGTAACTGTTACATTTTCTCCCTCATTGCTTTCCTCTTCCCCTTTTCCCATTATTTAGTATCATTTGACACAGTTGTATTACCAATACTTTCTTAGTATTCTCTCCATTTCCATTGTGTTACGTTTCAACCCCTTTTCTATCCTTTTTCTTGCCTCATCTTCAACTTGTGCCTTTATTTAGTGTCACATGACACATCTGTATTACCAATCCTTCCATAGGATTCCATCAGTTTCTATTGTGATGACCAAGCACTCTTCTTTTGCCATTGGCTGTTAAAGTCAGGTCGGGTCAACTCCGACTACTCCGGTGACAACTCCAAGGTAGCATGGTATGTCAGGACTTCGGCTTCAGTGACTCTAATGGAGCGCTGCGCCCTTGTCAGATTGTCATCCTGGTATTTGTGGAGTCAGAGCAGAAAGACTTAACACTGACTGGCAGTGAAGTCGAGTGGGGGTCGGATGCAAGCGAGGGAGCTCAGACAGAAGTCAGAGATCAGAAGGGTGTTACGCTGAGCGTACTCTTGAGGACAAAGGGCGAAGGAGCTAGCAAAGTAGTGCCTCTACCACGGAGAGGGCACACTTCCTTGATCTCTTATGCTAGCGAAGACTGAGGGTTTGCCACACGAAGGCAAGACTGAGGACTTAGGTGACGACGAAGGGACTAGGAGTGACTCAAGATGATACACTGTATAGCGTAGATCGAGAATGAGAATAGAGTACAGAAGAGAATATACTAACTTAAAGATACGTCGAGAGTGGTAAAAAGTAGGGATAAGAGCGAAAGCAATTATGTATCAATAAGCAGTACAGAGGGGGAAAGTGAGGCAAAGGAAGAGGGAGTTCTAGTGGTGCAACACTAGGAAAAGAGGTGGATCAAAGAAGGTTAACTAAGTAAAGGAACATGTACACAGTAGATGTTGCACAAGAGAACAGTTAGAAAGGAAACGTATACAAAGTAGATGTTCAAAAGATAAAGGTCATCACAGTAGAACCAGGGGTGTGGGAGGTGAAGGTGGATGAAAGGAGGGCCTAAGGTGGACCATAAGGGAAAACTGTAACAAAGGGGAGTTGAACTTAAGTCGATATCCAAACTGAGGTACTCTAGTGACTATCGACAGGTTTATATACATAATTGCGGAGCGGAACAGAGTACGAAACAGAAGTCAGATGAGTGGACGGCTATCATAGAATCAAATGATGGACAGGGTATCAAAGATGGTTGCGAACGATTGCAAACAATGTCCAAGTCTGATGGATACGAAATGAATGTCATAAGTCAATGATCATCAGTCAAAGTCAAAGGGTCATGTGATATGAAGCATCTCATACTGAGCGGAATGGAACGGGGTTGTGGGGCACCTTGGGAGTTTGGGAGTTTGACGGGATGATGGAGTAGGGTTGCGGAACGATGGAGTAGGGTTATGGAGTTCAGGATATGACATTGGCTCTCGTTTCTGCTCTTCTTTCACCATTGGCCTTCACTTCATTCCTGTTATGTTTCTTTCTTTATTCTTTGTCTTTCCTTGCCTTGTCCTATTCCATTTATTTAGATGTCATGAGACATCACTGTATTACTCATCGTTCGACAATGTTCCTTCAGATTCTACTGCACAGACCATCCACACTCTTTATCCCATTGACTCCCTTTCCTCTTCCATGACATTCTATGCTTTTATTTGCTTAGTCATAGACATTCTACAAGATTGCATAACCTTCGATGTCTCAGGTATATAAACCCTTGTCCCCTCTCTCCTTTTTCCTTAGCTTAGACCTCCTTGTGGATTACTCGT
The DNA here is from genome assembly GCA_038088635.1 of Veloboletus limbatus. NCBI lineage: Eukaryota > Fungi > Basidiomycota > Agaricomycetes > Boletales > Boletaceae > Veloboletus > Veloboletus limbatus. The sequence goes on from JBBPJJ010001273.1 coordinate 2,376, forward strand.
ATTCCAATACATCTTGCCTTCGTCTCGCAAAGCAGGTGTCCTCTGAGCTCCTGCCAATTTCCCAAGGCAGTCTTTGTCCTTGACGCCATCTTTGTCATCAAAGCAAATCTTATCCTCGTCATTGTCAAAACTCGTCCATTGTCATTTTGCAAGGCTATGCTTGTCCCTACCTGGGCCAATCGTAACAAAAGGTCTAAGCTCTACACAATCACTACCATCAGGTATGTTATGTATGGGCCAGGTAAGCTCGCACATATCCGCAAGGTGACAGGGACTAGGACTAGGACTAGGACTGGAAAGGCCTCTTTGAGTTACCTTGACTAGGACAAGAAGACGAGGAGACCGAAGTCGACGAGTTTGCTGGGCAAGACTAAATGTAGTATTGTGGAGCTCAAAGTTAGAGAATACAGGTCATGCTAATGGAGTTTATATATGTGTGAGAAGCGAGCACGGACCAAGACTAGAAAGGAAAAAGGACAAGAAAGGATAAAGATAAAGAAAGGTATGAAATGTGATCAAAATGGAAAGAACCCTGTTGAAGGGTGGAGATTTAAGGAGGCTATGTATGACTCAGTCAGGTGAGTCATTGGAAGGCTGAAGAATCAGAGAGAAGGAAATGTATGTAATCCTGATAATGAGTGAAAGGTGAACCCATAGGTTACCATAAAGAAGTCATTGAGGAATGTCATAGAGAAGGAAAAAAGAAAGAAAAGTAGATGAAAGAAAAGGAAACGTAACATTACCCTCCCAATATGTCTCAAGTCACCGATGAGAGCCAGTCTTGAGGGACACATATGCAGCCAGAAGGTCTAGAGATCAAGGTTATAGGCACCTGGGGAGCCGGTGATGTTCACATAGGTGACATCATCCCAAACATTGTCAATGTGGGCATCGTTGTCAGGGAGAGGAGAGATGGGGGAGACAGTACAACAGTGACGAGGAGTGGAGAAATGAATGGTCGGCCATGAGAAAAGACTTAGAAGGGAGTGTTGTGTCACGGAGGAGCCTGAGGATGAGGATGACTGTGTGCGATGGGGAGGATGGAGATGAGGGTGACTTGGACAGCGGACCTGGGCATGGCCTGAGGCCCACACATGGCAGAGCAGACACTGGTATTGGGGGCACTGGGCACGACGATGGCCCAGTCGATGGCATTTGAAGCACGCTTCAGAATACTGGGGATGGTTCGGAGGAAGGATCAATCAGCCATCTAGTCCTGCTAGCCATGCGTCGGTGTGGGCGAGGGAAGCCTTGAAGGCTGGGTCAAGGGGAGAAGAAGAGGCACTGGGGGTAGAATGAGATGAATATGGTGGTGGATGAACCCCTTGTGCCAGAGTGAGCTCCCATGTGTATCGTTCAATGTCAGTGAGGAATTCACTGAAGTGAAGTTGGTATCTCATGGTGACAAGGGGCTTCTTGTAAATGGTCACGAATATGTCAAAGGACTCCCATGATAAGGGTTATGTGGGCGTCAGGGTTGGTGGAGTTATTTCAGACAAGGAGGTCGATGCGCTCAGTTTCTATCAAGGCTTTGTAGAGACCAAGGAGGGGGGATCCATAGTCAAGATGGCTAGTTGCTGGAATGGCTAGCTGTGAGTCCATGATACGATGAAGAAGGACCGGTGCGTATGTGTCATCTGGCATATTAGAGTGGAGACAATGAGACACTGGAGGGAGAAGGATAGATAAAATTGGTGGGTGAGAACTAATAGGACAGGATCTGGCATATCTAACTCAGGTCTCGCCACCCTCCAGGCATCGTCGGGGTTCTCTCCCCATCCTGCTTGTGTGGTTGTTGAGGTGGAGTTGTTTACCTCATCTGGGTTTTCGTACAGTTGGAGGTTGATTTCTTCGTGGGCGGTGATGAAAGATAAGGATGGGGAGGTTTCCTCTATCAGTTTGGGAACTGGGGAAACCAATCGAACAGCATAGGTCATGCCCATGGCAAAATGAGGAAGAAAGAGGGATTCTAAAAGGTATGGTGAAATGGACAGTAATTGTAGTGGCAGAAATAGGTGTGTTCTAAGGAATGAGAGCTTGGGACTTTGTACTGAAAGCGAAAGGTAAAGTGAGATAATTTTTCTTTGGGAGTGAAATCAAACATAAAAATCGAAAGGGAAGGAAAGGATGGGGAGTTTCAAAGCTTGTGACGTTTTTTATAGTTGGCCAATAGTGCTGCGAAATGTTTTAAGTTCCACTCAGGAACCCACAAGTCTTCTTCAGCAGTGTATCCTTTCCATCGGATCAGGAAGGAGCAGTGTGCTGTGGAATCCCTATGGCGTTGGATCTCTTCAATTTCATATTCTTCTTCTCCTTCTATTAAATCCGGTGGTGGCTGTGGGAAATTCTGCCCATAAGTTTCGTTTTCATGGTATGGGGATAAAAGAGAGGCATGGAATACGGGATGAATTTTCCATGTTGTTGGAAGACGTAGTTGATATGTGATTGGGGAAAGGACTTTGGTGATGGTGAATGGTCCTTCTCGTTTTGTGGTGAACTTAGGATTAGCTACGAGGTGTCTCAAGTTCCTTGCTTCTAGCCATACTTGTTCGCCAAGTTAAAACGGGGTGAATCGTTGTTTTGATCTAGCTGCCACAGTTTGCTGAGTGAGTTTGTGAGTGGCGAGGGCTTCGTTTCATGCAGCCGTGAGAGTCAACAGCCATTGATTGACTGCCGGGAGATCCGATGATGGGAAAACTGAAGGTAGGGCTTGGAGTTCAAAGCCTATCATGAGAAAGAACAGTGACTTTCCTGTGACCGAGTGGGGGCGATGGTTGTGTGCAAATTCAGCCATTGCAATGTGATTGGCCCACGTTGTTGGTTCGTTTCCACAGAAGATCCATAAATAGGTTTCTATCTCTTGGTTCACACGCTCTGTTTCTCTGTCGGTCTGAGGATGGTAGGCAGTGGAGATAGTGAGTTGGTAACCGAGAAGTCTCCCCAACTCCCAAGCAAAAGAAGAGGCGAATTAGGGACCTCAATTGGAGATTACCTTCTTGTAGAGACCGAATTGGGTAAACACGTGAGTAAAAAATAGTGAGGCAATGCCTTCGGCGGTGACGGTGGTTGTATTGGGCAGAGAATTACCCCCTTTGTAAGGCCGTGGTCGACCACGACTAGGAGAGCGTCAAAGCTGGCAGATGAAGGGAGACCAGTGATGAGATCGCAGGAGACCTGCTGGAAGGGGCGGGTGCAGGTGGAGGAGATGGCAATAAGCAGAGGATGGGTGGAATGAGTATTAAATTTATTATGCTGACAAACTGCGCAACCAGCAATGTAGCGGTGGATATATTGAGCGAGGCCGGGCCACCAGTACTGGGCAGCGACCAGTTGGCGAGTTTTGAGGTATCCTGGGTGTCCTGCTGTTTCATGATCATGGCACCCAGACACAACAGAATGCCGGAGAGCGTTGTTACAAGGGATGTATAGACAACCCTGATAGGAGAGTTTTCCATCCACATAGGACCAATCAGAAGGGGCACAGGTGACGGAAGAGCTGGAAATATGACGGGGGTGAAGCCAGTGAAGGACAACTGGGTCGGAAGCAGAGGCTGTGCAAATTTGGAGATGAAGGGTGGTGTTGATGAGTTTAACAAGCAAAGAATCTTGGAGAAGGGTGATGTCAGCATTGTCAGGGAAAGCGTTGGTGGGAACGTGATTAGGCCATTGAGAGAGAGCATCTGGGCCAGCAAGTAATTTGCCCAGAACATGGCTGATTTGAAGATCCAAATCCTGGAGATCCAAAAGCCAACAGGCTTGGTGTTGATTCAATAACTGAGCTTAGCGAAAATAAGTCAGATTTCTATGGTCAGTAAAGACCTGAACTGGTGATGAGGAACTAATGAGGTAGTGACGCCATGCACGCAAGGCATGGAGGATTGCCAGAGGTTCCTGATTGTGAATATCGTAATTGCATTCAGCGGGTGCGAGAGATTGAGAAAGATAAGAACAGGGGTGCCATTTCCCATTACCATTGGATTGCAAAAGAATACTGCTGGTTTCCCATTTGGAGGCGTCAGTGGTGACAGCAAAGGGTTTAGTCAAGTTAGGAAGCTAGAGGACGGGTCTGGACAGAAATTTCTCCTTGAGTGAGGCAAAGGCGGATTGGCAGGTCGGGGTCCATTCCCATGGAACGGTCTTCTTGGTGAGATCGAGAAGTGGATGGACGATAGTTGAGTAATCTCGGATGAAGCGACGATAGAAATTAGTGAATCCTAGGAAGGAGAGGACTTCTTTAAGATTAGTTGGTGCTTTCCAAGTGGAAATACCTTCCAACTTGACCGGGTCCATTGCTAATTGACTGGGTTTGACAATCATCCCTAGATATTTGACTTCAGTTATGTCGAAGACGTATTTCTCTAGTTTTAGATGTAGGTTTAGTTCGGTCATGCGTTGAAGAACACGTTTGGTGTTGCATTTGCGAGTTTCTTTATTTGGGGAGTAGATTAGTAGGTCATCCATGTAAATGACTAACCATCCTTCTACGATCATGTCATGGAATGAGTCATTTATAAAATGCTGGAAGGTAGCAGGAGAGTTAGTCATGCCAAAGAACATAACCATAGGTTCAAACAATCCCCTGTGTGTGATAAATGCTGCCTTCCATTGATTGCCATCTTTGATACGAACGTTGTTATACCCCCACTATACGTCAAACTTGGTAAAGTGTTTTGCGGTCTTAAGTTTGTCAATTAGATCTGTGATGAGTGGTAGAGGGTACGCATCACAGACAGTATGGTCATTTAGGTAGTGATAGTCTTGGCAGGGATGGAGTTTGCCATCTTTCTTTTTGATGAAGAAGAATGGCAAGGCCTGGGGAGCTCAAGTGGTGGATCTTGCTGGATTTGATATGTTCATCAATAAAATCATTGGCTGCTTTGGTTTCATCAGTGGATAATGGGTAGAGTTTACCAATTTTAGGGGTGAAGGAATCTTTTAGGTTGATTGCGTGATCATATGGCCGAACTGGTGGTAAGGTTCCGGCCGTAACCTTGGAAAATACCGATTGGTAGTCTTCATATTCTGTTGGAAGAGTCACTTTTGGTTTGTTGGCTAGATTTTGTATGGCTAGATCTGTTGACGTAGTATAAGCCTTTACCATAGCTGGAGATATGCATCGCAGGGTTAGGTAACGTTTATCGCCTTTGATGATGTGATTGATACAATAGGACATCACTGCTTTTTTGGTAAAGTCCTTGGGTCGGAGAAAGTCCGTATTGCTAGTTTTGAGGTAGTCGTAAAGTCGCATATTGGATTTGTGGGTTATTGAGGTGTGGCATACTGGGTGCTTGATCTTGTAATATCCAGGAGCTTGTTGGGTTTTCTGGGTGTATTTCTTGATTTCAGCGGCGAGGTTGTTTGATCGATCGGTTTCTTGTTTGAGATGTAATTGATTTCTTTTCCAATCTATGACAGGATTTTCCTGTTGGAGCCATGGAAACCCTAGGATGATGCAGTCATTTCCGCATCCCATAATGTGGAAAAGAACCTTTGTGGTAACTTGTTTGATTGTAACGTAAAGATCGGCAGTATAATGAATTGTTCCTTTGGCGTTTAGGGAACCATCAACGTTTTTGACAGGAATCGGGGTTGGTAACCTGGTACAGGGGATTCGATTCTTTCAAACAAATCCCCAATTGAGGCAATTGATATGCACTCAAGAGTCTATGAGGGCGGTAGTGGCAACGGTTTTCTTGGTACTCATCAGAATTGATAGCATGACGGTCACAAATAGTGATTTCTTGGATTTAGATTGTACAGGCGAGTACCTAGTGCGAGGAGGAGAGGCTGACATCGTTACAGACTCTCCATTTAAAAAGACTGGACCTTGTTGACGAGGATTTCGTCATCTTCATTGTCACATTCCATCAAGTCCAGGATTTCTCCTGTCTCTTCTTCATCAGTTCTTTTCACAACTATATCAACATCTTCTTGCCTTTTTTCCTCCCAAGTGGCTTTGATGTTGACAAAGTGGGTCTTACATTTGTTAGCGGAATGACCAGGAAGGCGACACTTGAAACAAAGTCCTCATTCTTGACATTCTTTGTGGGATTCATGTGTGAGCTTGGGTGGTCTGGTGATCACAGCTGCATCGACTTCCATGGCATTTGGATCCTTCCAGGGGAAGGAGAAAGGATGTGAGGTGGAAGTGGAAGTGTTAGAGGTACGTGCTTTAATTTCCCTAACTCTTTCCCAGGCAGCACTAAATGATGCCGCTTTCTCATACCATTTGTCAATAGAATTGGGTATGGGATCCATGGTCATGATGTGCATCATCAGGCTTGAGGGGATTCCTGCGGAGTAGTAGCCGATCAAGACATTGTCGTCAGTGATACTGACTGGCACATGCAGCATTGGTCTGGAACTCGGTGGTATAGAAGCTAAGAGAAGGGGTGAACACGCCTTTGTTCATGGACATCTTTTTGGTAGAAAGCCATCCAATAGCCTGATTGACATTGTCATGGTGTTTAAGTGCTTTATTGAGTTTGGCTGTGAAAGAAGCCCAAGTTCCCATGTTAAGGGTGCCATCGTTCTGTACACAGCTAACATGGAAGGTAGAAGCCTAGCTCTTTGCTGATCCTTTGTTCATATATGAGAGAGTAAATGCAATTTGCTTGGCTTCGGTATTATAAATCTCTGCATTAGTGGTGAGGTAAAACACGACGTTGTTGAACCATCTTGGATACTCAGAATAAGTTCCATTGAACTCCTAAGGGGTGTTGAGTTGTAGTTCAGTGGGTCAGTTAGACATAACGGGCGGTTGTACAGCAACAAGGGGTTGGACAAGGGGCAGAGGTTGAACAGGGCTTATGGGCAAGGTTTCTTCATTGTCTTCGTCCTCGTCAGAGATCTTTGGAGAGGCTTCTTCGTTGTCGTCAGACGAATCTGGAATAACTGGAGGTGGTTGTCGAGGGGTTCTCTATCAAGCTAAGTAAAGGGCAGGGTTGCCCACTGTGCTAGTTAATACTAAGTAAGATCAAAAACATGTAAAGGGCTCACCTCAGCTGCTGTCCAAGATGGTGGAAACAACTGAGGGAGGTGGGAACAAAGAGAAAAGTTTAAATACCCAAGCCGAAGATGTGCTTGCTAACACCTAATAACTCCGAACTCAAAATAGGTGTGATAGTCCCGTCTCTGAACTCCTACAGTTCCGAAGTTTTGGACTCCAAGGTTCCGGGTTCTAAGGTTCCAGGCCCCAGGGTTCCAGTGTTCCGGTGTTCCAGAGTTATGTGGATTTGACATTCTCCTCGACGTTGTGAGAGTACTAGAGGATAGGGTGCAGATGGATACAGCTCACGATGATAGTAGCTGTGCAGAAGGAAACTTTGAGCTTTTGTTACATGTGGGCCGGGTAAGCTCACACATATCTGCAAGGTGACAGGGACTAGGACTGGGAAAGCCTCTTTGAGTTACCTTGACTAGGACAAGAAGATGAGGAGACCAAAGTCGACGAGTTTGCTGGGCAAGACTAAATGTAGTATTGCGGAGCTCAAAGTTAGAGAATACAGGTTGTGCTAATGGAGTTTATATACATGTGAGAAGCAAGCACGGACCAAGACTAGAAAGGAAAAAGGACAAGAAAGGATAAAGATAAAGAAAGGTATGGAATGTTGTTAAGGCCAGGTCAACTCCGGTCAACTCTGTGCAATTCCAGAGCGCGGGAATTTGTCGGAGGGCAGGACTTGGCTTCAGTGACTCGGAGCGGAGCGCTGCGCCCTTGCTGGTCAGTCAGGGTTGTCCTGGATTTGCACGAAAAGAACAGAAGACACGATGACAAGAAACCAGAGTTGGTCTTAGTTGATATCGAGGATAGTTTACATGACAGTGACTATGGGTATATATAAGGAAGGTGGTTACCATCTTGGTAATGTGAAACCGACAGCGGAATTGGAGAAAGACGGAACAGAAATCAAATGATCGGAACGGAATGTCAAA
>JBBPJJ010001274.1:0-10308 GCA_038088635.1 Veloboletus limbatus
GGCCCCAAAATTGAAAATTCCTGAAGTGAATCCTGCCAATGACCTGTTCTTTGGTTCTTCTGCCCTCCAGAAATGGTAATAGTTTCAATACAGTTCATTGAGTTTGACTAATCAATATGTTGGCTATTATTGCAACCATGATGTACATTTGAATGAAATGGATATATAAGTTCTATCTATTTATGCTTTGAAACCTTATGCTGATAACCTGATCTCTCTCAGCTTGGAGAAGGAACAGCAGCATCAACCCAAGCCAGTGTGTGCCTTGGCCATGCTGATCTCCATGGCATCTCCAGGCAAGCTTGAATAACATTCAGTATAACCATAGATATATTATGTATCAATATAAGCAATACCCTGGGTTTCCTTTCTATTAGTCCTTTTATGGGAACCCTTCATTTCGGTGTACAACATTGCCCTTGGCATACTCCTTTGGATCCTCCTCTCGCTCCTTATGTTGTATCTGCTGAGTACAACCTTTCTATGCTCATACCAATTCTTTCCATAAGCACGCCTCATACTCATCATGTGCTCACCTCGCAGCTTCCCTTTGGCATTGCCTTGCTGTGGCTTGCATTCCAGCATCACCTTGCTGCAGCTTCCTTCCATAGCCTCGTACCACGTGTTCCTCTCATGCTTATCCGAGTCATCCTCATCTCCGCTTCAGACCTTACCCTAGCTCCTCCCCTTGTCCTTGTGTCCGGACCATACCCATGTTCCTTCCCTGTTCCCTCAGACCTCATGGTCAATCCCTAGATCCCCGTCTCCAGATCTCTACCTCATGTATGCCTCGTTTCCTCCTCATGTACTGTCCTCGCCTTCCAAAGCTCCTATTGACTCATCCAACATGAGTCATTGCTCCTATTTCTGACTCACATTGAGTCCGCCTCCTTTTCTTCCTGCTTCTTTGATCTCTTCCTTTCTTTCTTAGAATACCCTCAACCCTAGGCTTCCACACGCATAGCCTTGGCTTCTCTTCTCGCACAGCCCACTTCCTGTGCTTTCCTTCTTCAGTCTCTTCTCTCCGATTCTTCAGTATTCCTTGACCTTCCTCCACACAGCCCATGACTGGTGCTGTCCTCTCTTTCCTTTCTTGACATGGTCCGTGCCCTATACCTTACACTATATAAACCCTCGTAGCACATACCATGTTCTCTATTCTTGATCTCCATGGACTCCAGACCCTAGACCCTGGATCTATCCCTAGTCCTTGTACCCTAGTCCTAGACCCACCTTGCAATCCTAGCCTCCTTCGCTGATTCCGTGATTGACCCGGTATACGACTCCTTGGCTGGCACTCTACGTGTGCAGCCTTTATCCTTGCATACACCATTGACGGCATTGGTCAAGGCCTCCCTTGTCCTCGACCCCTCCAGGGCTATGCACGAGCTTACCCAAGCCCATGCATAACATTGAGGTGATTTTGGTGGAGCGAGGGCTAAAATGTTGCCAAAAAATGTTTGACTGGAGTACGAGCAATAATAGCTAGTTGAAATATAATAATGGGATAACCTACTGAAGGTTGACATTTCTCAGTGGTGACCTCAACAATGGTAGCTTCAAACACATAAGATTACTTGTACTTGTCATGCACAAGATGTTGGGTGGTGTCAACCTAATCTTCGTCCCAGTTCATAGTCTTGAAGCATTGAAGGTTGTGCTGAGCATGTAAAACTGTTGGAAATATATCAAATAATGATCTGACAGACTACAAGCTGTACACATACTCATAGCAATGCAGTAAACATCAGAGCTGTCAGTTAGAGAATAGCAATGGTTGAGCATATGTTTTGCAATTGTTACATGTGGACCGGGTAGGTTCGCACATATCCGCAAGGTAACTATGACTGGGGCTAGGACTAGGACTTGGAGAAGGCCCTCTTGGAGGAACCTTTACTAGGACTGAGGGACTAGGGGACCGAAGTTGACGAGTTGGCTGGGCAAGACTAAGTGTAGTGTTGCAGAGCTCAAAGTTGAAGAATACAGGTCGTGCTAGTATGGTTTATATACTTGTGAGAAGTGAGCACAGACCAAGACTACGAAAGGAAAAAGGATAAAGAAGGATAGATACGAAGAACAATATAGAATGTGATGGAAACGGAAAGAACCCTGTTGAAGGGCAGAGATTAGTGAGGCTATGTATGACTCAGTTGGTGAGTCAGCTACAGAAGGCCGAGGAATCGGAGCGAAGGAAAGTAATCGTAATCTTGATGACGAATGAAAAGTGAACCCGTGGGTTACCGTGAAGAAGTCATCAAGGTGAAAAATAGTAAAGAGACAAGGCAAAAGAATGAAACATAACATTACCACCCATGTACGTCTTGAGTCACCGATGAGCGCCAGTCTTGAGGGACACATATGGAGCGGGACAGTCTAGAGGTCAAGGGAATAGGCACCAGGGGAGCCGGTGACATTTGCATAGGCGACATCATCCCATACGTCGTCGATATGGGTGTCGTTATCAGGAAGAGGGGAGATAGGGGAGACAGTGCGACAATGACGAGGGGTTGGGAAGCGAACAGCCAGTCGTAAGGGAGGGCCCGAGAAGGACTGTTGGGTTATGGAAGAACCCGATGATGATGACGATGTCAGATGATGGGGTGGACGGGGGCGAGGCCGGTTTGGGCAACAGACCGGAGCATGTCCAGGAGCCCATATGAAGCATAGTGGACACTGGTACTGGGGGCATCGGGCGCGACGATGACCTAGTCGGTGACACTCAAAGCATGCTTCAGAGTATCAGGGATAGTTAGGAGAAAGGATCAATCGGCCACCAAGTCCGGCAAGCCAGTCGTCGGTGTGGGCCAGTGATGCTTCGACGGCAGGGTCAAGAAGGGAGGAGGAAGCACTTGGGGTCGAGTGAGATAAATAAGGAGGGGGTTGGACCCCTTGGGCGAGAGCGAGTTCCTGTTACGATCGACCTGGGTAGGGATGAGCGTAGCCCTTGAACGTTGGACGTCGAGGTTGAAGAGACGGGGAGGCTGTTTGTGGACAACAGGAAACCAGGCAAGGTCAAGGATGAAGCGGTAGATTGCTAGGTGCACGGGGGCACAAGACTAGGCAAGACTAGGGACTAGGGAATGTCCAGAGTATAACCCAAGGGAAGACTAAGCTGAGGAACTATGATTATGAGGGATGGGTTTATATAGGAAACCCAGAGATGCTCTAGGGCAGGCATAGAATGTCTATGAGTCAGCGATGGAATGTGATAGAACAATGAAGAAGCGAAGAAGCTAGACTCATGGCAAAGGTGAGGCAAGATGACTTAGAGATAAGAGATAAGGACTAAGCAAGAATGACTAAAGATAAGCAGTGAGTCATGTACTAAAGATAGCAAGATCTGTTGGAGATCCGCCGATGACAGGGATAGGGGCAAGGCGAGGCAAAGATGAGAAGAAAAGGGAGGAATCGTAACAGTTCCTGGGTATAGTGTTTGATGTCGGCTAAGAATTCCCTGAAATGGAGTTGGTACCCCATGGTGACAAGAGCCCCTTGCAAGTGATCTCTGATGTGTCGAAGGATTCCCACGATCAGGGTAATGTGGGCATCGGGATTGGTGGAGTTGTTCTGCACGATGAGATCAATGCATTCAGTTTCGATTAAGGCTTTATAGAGGGCAAGGGGGGGGGACCCGTAGTCAAGATGGCTGGTGGCTGGAATAGCCAGTCGGGAGTCCGTGATGCAGTGGAGGAGTACTTGTGCGTATGTGTCATCTGGCATATCAGAGCGGAGACGATGAGACGCTGGGGGGAGAAGACCAACAAAATCCATGGGTGAGAACTTATGGGACAAGTTGCAAAAGGGTCCGGCGTATCTAATTTGGGTCTCACCACCCTCCAGGCATCATCGGGATTCTCTCCCCACCCTGCTTGTGCAGTCATAGAGATGGAATCATTCTGTTCTTCTGGGTCTTCGTGAAGCTGGAGACGGATTTGGTCATTGGCAGTAGTGAAGGATGATGACGACGAGGGAGTTTCTTCTTCGATGAGTTCTGGAATGGGGGAAACTGATCGAACAACATAGGTCATGCCCATGGTAAAGAAGAGAGAGAGAGAGACAAAGGGAAATTAAAAGGTGTGGTGAAAGGGACAGTAATTGTAACAGCAAAAGTAAGTGTGTTCTAATGGATGGGAACTTGGAACTTTATAGTGAAAGCGAAATGTAAAGTGAGATAATTTTTCTTTGGGGACGAAGTCAAACATAAAATTGAAAAGGAAGGAGAGGATGGGGAGTTTCAGAGCTTGTGACGTTTTTTATAGTCAGCCAGTAGTGCTGCAGAGTGTTTTAAATTCTGCTTGGGAACCCATGAGTCTTCCTCGGCTGTGTATGCCTTCCATTGGATCAGGAAAGAGCGATATGCTGTGGAACCCCGATGGCATCGGATTTCTTCGATTTCATATTCTTCTTCCCCTTCTATTAGATCTGGTGGTGGCTGTGGGAAATTCTGTCCGTAAGTGTCGTTTTCATGGTAGGGGGATAGAAGAGAGGCGTGGAATACGGGATGAATCTTCCATGTTGTAGGGAGGCATAGTTGGTATGGAATTGGTGAAAGGACCTTTGTGATGGTGAACGGTCCTTCTCTCTTTGCAGCAAACTTGGGATTAGCTATGAGGTGTTTCAGGTTTCTTGCTTCCAGCCATACTTGGTCGCCTAGTTTGAACGGGGTAAACCGTTGTTTTGATCTGGCAGCCATAGTTTGCTGAGCGAGTTCGTGGGTGGCGAGAGCCTCATTTCATGCAGCTGTGAGAGTTGACAACCATTGGTTGACTGCTGGAAGGTCAGATTGTGGGAGAACCGAAGGTAGGGCTTGGGGTTTGAAGCCCATCATGAGAAAGAACGGTGATTTTCCTATGACCGAATGGGGATGGTGGTTATGCGCAAATTCTGCCATTGCGACATGATTGGTCCACGTTGTTGGCTCATTCCCACAGAAGATCCGTAAATAAGTCTCTATTTCCTGGTTCACACATTCCGTTTCTCTGTCGGTCTGAGGATGGTAGGCGGTGGAGATAGCAAGTTGATAACCAAGAAGTCTCTCCAATTCTTTCGCGAAGGAAGAGGTGAATTGGGGACCTTGATCGGAGATAATTTTCTCATAGAGGCCAAATCTGCTAAAGACGTGGGTAAAAAATAGGGAGGCGATGCCCTCAGCAGTGACGGTGGCAGTAGTAGGGCAGAGAATTACCCTCTTCATAAGCCGTGGTCGACCATGCCAGGAGAGCATCAAAGCTGGCAGAGGAAGGAAGACTGGTGATAAGATCGCAGGAGATCTGTTGGAAGGGACAGGTGCAAGTGGAAGGGATGGTGATGAGTGGAGGATGAGTGGGGTGAGTGTTGGATTTATTCTGTTGACATATCGCGCAGCCAGCAACGTGGCAGCAGATAAACTGGGCCAAACCAGGCCACCAGTATTGGGCAGCGACGAGCTGACGAGTTTTGAGGTATCCTGGGTGTCCTGCCATTTCATGATCGTGGCACCTGGACACGATGGAATGCCGGAGAGCGTCGTCACACGGGATATACAGGCGACCCTGATAATAGAGCTTCCCGTCTGTGTAGGACCAATTGGAAGGAACACGGACGGCCGAAGAGCCAGGGAGAGGCTGGGGATGAAGCCAATCAAGGACAACCGGGTCGGAGGCGGAGGCTGTGCAAATCTGACGATCAAGGGCAGCATCAATGAGATTCACGAATAAGGAGTCAGGTAGTAGAATGACATCAGCATTGTCAGAGGAAGCATCATCGGGAATATGATCTGGGCGTTGAGAGAGAGTGTCGGGGCCAGTAAGCAATTTGCTAGGGATGTGGTCGATATGAAGGTCAAAGTCTTGGAGATCCAAGAGCCAGCAGGCCTGACGACAATTGAGTAACTGAGCTTGACGAAAGTAAGTGAGATTTTTATGGTCAGTAAAGACCTGAACAGGAGTTGGGGAACCGATTACGTAGTGGCGCCATGCACACAAGGCACAAAGGATTGCGAGAAGTTCACGGTCATGAATATCGTAATTGGGTTCAGTGGGTGCAAAAGATTGGGAGAGGTAGGAACAAGGGTGCCAATCTCCATTAGCATCCGATTGCAAAAGAATGCCGCCGGTCGCCCATTTGGAAGAGTCAGTAGCAATGGCGTAGGGTTTAGTTACGTCAGGGAGTTGGAGAACTGGTTTCGTCATGAATGCTGTTTTGAGTGAGTCGAAAGCAGTTTGGCAGGCTGGGGTCCAATCCCAAGGAACTGACTTCTTTGTGAGATCGATCAGTGGGCGAGCTAGAGTAGAATAGTTGCGGATAAAACGACGATAGAAGTTAGCAAAACCGAGAAAAGAATGGACTTCCTTAAGAGTAGTGGGTTCCTTCCAAGTAGAAATGCCATCCAGTTTGATGGGGTCCATTGCCAATTGACCAGGTTTGACAACCATCTCCAAGTATTCGACTTCGGATGTAGCAAAGACACATTTTTCTAGTTTAATGTGTAAATCGAGGTCGGTCATACGTTGAATAACACATTTGGTATTGCATTCATGAATTTCTTTGTAAGGGGAATAGATTAGTAAATCGTCCATATAAATGACCAACCATCCTTCCGTGATCATGTCACGGAACAAGTCAGTCATGAAACACTGGAAAGTAGCAAGCGAGTTAGTCATACTAAAGAACATAACCATAGGTTCAAATAATCCACGATGCGTGATAAACACGGCTTTCCATTGGTCTCCGTCCTTGATACGAATGTTATTGTATCCCCATCGCACGTCAAACTTGGTGAAGTGTTTTGCCGCTTTGAGTTTATTGATCAGATCTGTGATGAGTGGCAATGGATACACGTTGCAGATGGTATGGTTGTTTAGGTAACGGTAGTCTTGACAAGGACGGAGTTTGCCATCTTTTGTTTTGACGAAGAAGAAGGGCGAGGCTTGTGGAGAGTTTGAGGGGCATATTTTACCGGATTTAATTTGTTCGTTGATGAATTCGTCGGCTGCTTTGGTTTCGTCAGTAGATAGCAGATAGAGTTTACCAATTTTAGGGGTAAAGGAATCCTTCAAGTTAATTGCATGATCGTATGATCGGACTGGTGGTAGAGTTCCTGCTGCAACCTCGGAAAATACTGCTTGATAGTCGTTGTACTCCGTTGGGAGAGTTACTTTTGGTTTGTTGTCCAGGTTTTGTATGGCCAGGTCTGTAGACATGGTGTAAGCTTTTACCATAGCTGAAGATACGCATCGTGGGGTTAGGTAACGTTTATCGCCTTTGATGATGCGATTGATACAATAGGACCTTACTGCTTTCTTGGTGAAGTCCTCAGGTCTAAGAAAGTCCGTGTTGTTAGTTTCAAGATAGTCGTAAAGTCGTTTATCGAATTCATGGGTTATCGAGGCGTGGCGTACTGAGTGGGGTTCGATTTGGTAAAATCCAGGGGCTTGTTGAGTCTTCTGGGTAAGATTCTTGATCTCAGCAACAAGGTCATTTGATCGATCAGTTCCTTGTTTGAAATGTAGTTGGTTTCTTTTCCAGTTAATAACAGGATCTTCCTGTTGGAGCCATGGGAACCCTAGGATGATGCGGTCATTTCCACATCCCATGACATGAAAAAGAACCTTGGTAGTAACTTGTCCAATTGTAACATAAAGATCGGGAGTAAAGTAGATCATCCCTTTGGCATTCAGGAAGCCATCGACATTTTTGACGGGGATCGGGGTTGCTAATCTGGTACAAGGAATTCGATTTTTTTGAACGAATCCCTAATCGAGGCAATTGATATGCACTCCCAAGTCTATGAGGGCAGTAGTGGCGACGGTTTTCTTGGTACTCGCAGGTGTTACAACTTCTTCCATATCATGTACAATTCGTTCTTCTCTCTCTCTTTCTTCTCGATGACTTCTTCATGGTAAACTACGGTTTCACCTTTCATTCGTCATCAAGATTACGCTCACCTTCTTTCTTTCCGTTTCCTCGGACTTCTATGACTGACTCACACACTGAGTCATACTTACTCATAGTTCTTTACTCTTCAACAGAGTTCTTTCCGCTTCCATCGCATTCTGCGATGTTCTTTCATCTATCCTTTTACTTCCTTTCTCCTTTTATCATCCTGGTCCGTGCTAGCCTCTTCCAACATATATAAACCATACTAGCACGACCTGTATTCTTTAACTTTGAGCTCCGCAATTCTACGCTTAGTCTTGCCTCTCAGTTCAACCTCGGTCCCCAGTCCCTCAGTCCTAGTAAAGGCCTCTCTATAACGAAGCCTTCCTCAAGCCTAGTCCTCGTCCTAAGTCTTAGACATCTTGCGGCTACGTGCGAACCTACCCGGTCCACACGTAACAGCAGGGATTGATAACGTGACAGTTACGAATAATGATTTCTTGGACTTGGATCGTACAGGCGAGTACCTATTGTGAGAAGGAGAGACTGACATCGTTACAGGCTCTCCATTTAAAAAGACTGGACCTTGTTGACGAGGATTTCGTCATCTTCGTCGTCACATTCCATCAAGTCTGGGATTTCTCCCGTCTCTTCTTCATCAGTTCTTTTCACAACTACATCAATATCTTTTTGCCTCTTTTCCTCCCGAGTGGTTTTGATATTGACGAAACGGGTTTTGCATTTGTTGGCTGAGTGACCGGGGAGACAACATTTGAAGCATAGCCCTTGTTCTTGACACTCTTTGCAAGATTCAGGTGTGAGCTTGGGTGGTCTAGTAATTGCAGTCGCGTCAACTTCCATGGCATTTGGGTCTTTCCGGGAAAAAGAGAAGGGACATGAGGTAGGAGTGGAGATAGTTGAGGTACGTGCTTTAATCTCCTGACTCTATCCCAGGCAGCACTAAATGATGCTGCTTTCTCATACCACTTGTTGATTACTGGGTCCATGGTCATGATGCGCATCATCAGGCTCGAGGGAATTCCTGCAGAATAATAGCCAATCAAGACATTGTCATCGTTCATACCGGCACATGCAGCATTGGTCTGGAACTCGGTGGTGTAGAGACTAAGAGAAGAGAAGGAGTGAACATGCCTTTACTCAGGGTCATCTTCTTGGTGGAAAGCCATCCGATGGCTTGATTGATGATGTCGTGGTGTTTAAATCCTCGATTGAGTCTGGATGTGAAAGAAGCCCAAGTTCCCATGTTGAGGGTGCCGTCATTTTGTACGCAGCTGACATGGAAGGTGGATGCCCAGCTTTTGGCCAATCCTTTGTTCATATATGAGAGGGCGAATGCGATCTGTTTGGCATCGGTGTTGTAAATCTCCAAGTTGGTACTGAGGTAGAACACAACGTTGTTGAACCATCCTGGGTATTCAGAATAATGTCCGTCGAACTCCTGAGAGGCGTTGAGTCGCAGTTCTGTGGATCAATGAGTCATATCGGGTGGCAGTATGGCAGCTAGGGGTCGAGGTGGAGGTTGAACGGGTGTTACAGGTGAAGTTTCTTCATTGTCTTTGTCTTGGTCTGAGGTTTCTGAAGAGAGCTCTTCGTTGTCAGACGAGTCTGGGATAGCTGGGGGTGGTTGTCGAGGGGTTGTTCTCAACATTCTGGAAGTACTCGGGCAGAGATTAGTGAGGCTATGTATGACTCAGTTGGTGAGTCAGCTACAGAAGGCCGAGGAATCGGAGCGAAGGAAAGTAATCGTAATCTTGATGACGATTGAAAAGTGAACCTGTGGGTTACCGTGAAGAAGTCATCAAGGTGAAAAATAGTAAAGAGAAAAGGCAAAAGAATGAAATGTAACAGCAATAGTGGTGGTGGCTCAAATAGGTGGAGTAAATGTTGGGTCATGGGAGTATGTTGTTAGTTTCTTGTCAATGAGATCCATTGCTGGTATCACCATTGCGAGACTTGATGTTGACCGCGAAAAGAACATTGTTGCATCCTTGAGGACCTTGTGGCTGTATTAAGTGCATAATCACCACATCATCAACAATGCTGCCATATACAGTGACTCCAAAAAGCATTACAATAACTAACCCCAAACCGGGGCGCGAAGCGCCCCGCAACCACCTGTGGGAATATCGCTTCGCTTTGGTGAGACCAAACAAAGTACACACCCTTGGCTACAAGTCGGTCCCTAGGTCATGTGATTTCGCCTAGGGGTTGCAAAGATATGACTGTTTTAAAACAGGAACACCATTGTAACAGTTTTTGGACTTTTGTAATACTGGGGGTATTTGGTATAAATTAGTACTTGGTATACCCTCCTTTGGCTTTAACCACAGCCTGAACCCTCCTTGGCATGCTTTCAATCAACTTCTGACACTCCTCAACTGGTATTCCCTCCCATACCTCCTGAATCCTCTCCCACAAGTCAAGAATTCC
>JBBPJJ010001275.1:0-10304 GCA_038088635.1 Veloboletus limbatus
CGCATTCCATAGGGTTCTTTACTCTATCCTTCTTTATCTCTTTTTCTTTCGTAGTCCTGGTCCGTGCTAGTTTCCCCTCAGTATATAAACCGTACTAGCACGATCTGTATCTCCTAACTTTGAGCTCTGCAATTCTACTCTTAGTCTTGCCTCTCCGTCTGCCGACTTCGGTCCCCTGTCCCTCAGTCCTAGACAAGGCCTCTCTCCAATGAAGCCTTCCTCAAGTCCTAGTCCTCGTTAGAAAGTCCTAGTCACCTTGTGGATACGTGCGAGCCTACCCGGTCCACACGTAACATATCTGAGGAGAGCTCACACAGCACATCTTTAGAAATGCTTGAAAAAAAGGATCATTTATTTAAGTACTGTTAAAGTAACATTGAGTCAACTCCGACTATTCTGGTGACAACTCCAGGGTAGCACAATAAGTCGGGACTTTGGCTTCAGCGACTCTAATAGAGTGCTGCACCCTTGTCCGATTCTCGTCCCAGTATTTGCAGATGGGATTGGGGCAGAAAAGACTTAACACTGACTGGCAACGAAGTTTTGTATGGGTTGGATGCAAGCAAAGTGCTCAGACAGAGGACAGAAGACAAAAGGGAGTCAAACTTAAGTCAATATTCAAACTGAGGTCCTCTAACGACTACCAACATGCTTTTATACATAAGTATGGAGTAGAATGGAATGGAATGGAGTATGAAACGGAAGTCAGGTGAACGACAAATATCAAAGTAACCATAGAATCAAATGGCAGATAGGAGTGATGGTTGCAAATGATCGTAGACAATGTCTCAGATCTGATAGATACAAAATAGATGTCAGAAGTCAGAAATAAAGGGTCAAACATCAAAGTCAAAGGTCATATGAAATACACATCGGACTCCGATGATCGGATCAGAGTCATAGTGGAGTCATGGAGCGGAGTGGTGTTGCATAGGGGTTCAGAGGACGGAATAATAGAGTTGGGATGTGGAGTTGGACTTAGGGGTTTGGAATATGACAGATTGACTAATTATAGGGAATTATTAAACAATAAGACAATATGCTTGCCAAATGGAGGAATATAGTTGCTCTTTGCATTCTAACACTGGTTTGGTCATGTAATTTGGTTGTTATTGGAGTGAGGTATCAGCATTTCAAAATGACATGTCATTGGGACACTTATTTGACCCTGCATTTGTTAATCATCATGTCATATGTAACATAGGAATTTGACAGCTATTAATGGTTGCTATGTTACCAGGTTATGTAATTATGTAAGTGACATAATCCCAAGCATATATACACCTTGAGGTTCACTCCAATTGACCTTATCATACCATGAAAGCTATTCTCTCCTCTATTAGAGCCAATATTATTCTTTTCTCTGAATCTGGCCTCTCTGCTGGTCAGATTGCATCCAAGACTGGTCTAGGGAAATCCACTATTGCTAGGGTCATCAAGGAGATCCTTTCAGAAAAGGAAAATATTAAGATCAGGGCATAGGATGTGACTAGGAATAACTTGTAAGGAGTTAGAGATATAGAGGCAGTGTCAAAATGAAAGAGAAGATGAGATGAGATGAGAAGACTCAATAGATGAGTCAGAGATAAGGGAGTGACTTGATTGGGCAAGTCAGAGATAAGCCAGGAATTACTGGAGAAGTGATCACTAAGTGAGGTAAGAAAGAGGAATGTGCACCTAGCTTAGGAGTGCATTGTGGAAAGGGTGAGGAAAAAAGAAAGGAAAAAGGAAAAAGGAAGAAATGTAATATTACCCCCCCACTAGAGGCAAATCACTGATGGAGACCATGAATACCATGCTAAAGAGGGGGGCCAGGGAAGAAAAGTATCCAAAATGAAAAGCAAGGATACTAGAGAAGGGAGATGATCCATCAGGGCAGAAGCCATAATGACCAGGGACAGAGGATGAGGGGATGAGGACGTGGACAAGGGGACTGGCCAGAACACCCTGCCATTTAAATGTAGCACCAGGGTGGTAGAACAGCCAACATGGGGGTTAGAGAATAAGAAGGTTCCTCTGGAATCAGGAAGAGATAGGCCTAAGGAAAAGGAGAGAAACACAAAGGGGAGGAGGCCAGTATCAGGAGTGCAGTATAGGAAGGTTTGTCCTTGTCATTGGAGGAAGAGGACAAGCGAGGGGACAGAGAGTAGATAGAGAGAGGAGCAAGAATGGGAAGGGAAGTGGCAGGCATGGAGATGGGAGGAACATGCTAGACAGAGTGGCAACCAATGGTGTCACAGATATGACAGCCTGTGTAGAGGGGAGCAAAGTGGAAAGACTGGACGGACTGAGGATGAGATGAGGAGGAGAGAGAGTGCCAGTTGGAGTTGCACCCAGGAGTTCCACAGATATGACATTCTTGCAGATGAAGAGGACAAGAGGGAGGAGCATGGTGGGCTGAGTGGCGACCCACCATAGAGCAGACATGACAACCATGAAAGTGGCATTGAGGAGAGAGAGATAAGGAGGACCTGAAATATCCTGCCATTTCATTGTGGTGCCCCGGTACATGAGGCAAGAAGCAGGAGGAGAAAGAGAAGGAGTGTCAGGCCAAATAGCAACTGACAATGGGGTAGACATGGCATCCATAGGAGGTGGAGCCAGGGCAGGGACAAGAAAGATGTTTAGCATCATCATGAACAGCTGAGGATCTAGGACAGGGAAGGTGTTTTACATTGCCACCAACATCAGGGGAAGTGGGACAGAGTAGGTTTTTAACATCACCTCTGATGGCAGAAGCATAGGACTGGGGACAATGTTTTACATCATCCTTGATGACCTTGGATGAGAACTTGGGAAGGTGTTTAATATCACTGCTGACAGCCAGGGTCTTGGACTTGGGCAGATGTTTAATGTCATTGCTGACAGTCTTGATAGTATTGACCTGTGCTGAAGGACCAGGCCAGGGATGGGGAGGAAGAGGACCTTGGGAATGGCCAGTGTGAGGAACAGGAATAGTTTTGACTAAGATAGAGACTTGGCTAGCAGAGGTGTCCATGGCATCAGTGTCAAAGGTCAGGGGTGAGGGAGAATTGGATTCTTAGAGCTCTATGACCACTGTCGTTGTGAACGACGACTGGAACTATCTTTAGTAGTCAATTCCAAATAGTAGACACACAATGTACACTTGCAGGTATTTATCTACACCACTATCAAGGCATAGTCCTGGTGAAATCATGACCGCTGGTTTTTCCTTCTTCACAATGGCGAGTGACGACTCTGATGAGGTTGTGGGTAGAAGGATCGATTGAAGATGATCATAATCTGGTTTCTGTGTAAATGAAATGGAGCGAGCATTTGAGAGGAAAGCAGAAAGTTTCATCAGCACTTCTAGAGTATGATTGGATCCGATTAATTCCTTGATTTGCTAACAACTGTTTCGAATGCTACCATGTCCACCATCGCATCAGGACTCACATGTGCACATCCCACCCACTCACAGTTACAGACAGCCCCATATTAGCACCTTCTGATCTGAGGCTTCCATCGGTCACCAAGGGAGATCACACCCTTCGACTGCTGGATCATCTGAATCAGCTGATTCATTTGGTATGTGAATGGCTATATATTGGTATGCATTGAACTCAATTTATTCCACCTTAAGACTTTATATTAAGGTGAGCCTGTGTTACCAAGTATGTTTTCAGGGCTAATGTAGTCTGTGGCACACAGATGTCTAGCAGCATCGAACAATCTGAGCTTAAGAAGGTATGTATCTTTTTTGCCATCAATTGACTTTGTAATAAAACATGCTGTAGATATTGCTACAGAACACCCTAGCCACATTCTCTGACTGGGTGACATTCCCAGGGCTGGTACAAAGCTGTTTTTTGCATCACTAAGTGATCGCATGTTCATGATAACAAATTCCAAGCAGAAGGCAACCTCTCTGACATCCCTTTCAATAGTCCTACAGGCTACCACCATTCCTTCATGTCGCACAATGCAATGGCACTGACCCATGTCAGAGTCCAAGAAGCTGAGTTCAATTGATCAAAAACTAACCCTTATTTTGAGATTTCTTTTGTCTGGACTCTGCAGTCATGTTCTTGCTGATGTATGTTTACAGTTACCCGATAACAAAACTGGATGATGGATCCCAGTACACAAGGACCAAGATAGGTCCTAGGGCATATTGAGTAAGAAAAGTGTTTGAGCCCTACTGTCTCCATATGCGGTGCTGACGGCCTAAACAGTAATGGTATATAAACCTCACAAGAGCAGAATACTATTTCTAGCAACCTTTTGTTCCATGGCTCATGGCCACAAGCAAGCAGCTGGTCCACCTGCCCCCAAGCCTCATGTCGCTCGCCCTGTCTGTAGCCACCAACCCTGTTTTCGTCATCGTGATAGGGCTACTCAGCAAGACAGTGACTATGGAGAGTATATCAATATCAATCCTCCAGATGACCTTCATTTTGGATCCTCTGATGATACATCGCAGCATAGGGAGGATAATCAATGCTCTCTGAACTCTGCCACCCAAACTCTTGACACAACTATCACCGATCCATTGACCACAAATCATTCAGCACAAGGGAGGAATGTAGTGCATGACATCCGCCACTTCTTCCACAAGTATATCTGGCTAAGCTTCAAGAACAATGCTGGCCACTACAATCTCCACCAATTAAAGCTACTATCACTTCAGGCTATACATACAAAACTCTTAGGGAAACACTTAGCTTGCCTGGCATGATGTTCAACAATCTCCCTCTTGCTCCTCCTTGGAAAGCAGGTGATGATGTCCTGGCTGGCTGATCCAAGGCAGACCTTGGTGCATATGGAATGGACTTGCTAATTCTTCACGTCTACAGTGATTCCATTCAAATACCGGAACACGATCACTGTCCCACATCCAAAGCGCTTCTCATAACATTCCTAATAACATGCGCCAAAGCCTATTCAGGCTCATCCATCGCCAACTTTGCAATGGTGCTATATGCCTGGCACAGATTGCATGGACATCCATGGAACATAGATAAGGACAAGCTAAAGCTCACAATCCAAGAGGCTGGCAAACTCGCACCAAAGTCCTCCAAATGTCCTTAGCATCCATCCATCACTGTGGAGGATTTAAAAATTATATGTGCTCAGTTAGATCTAACCAACCCAAGAGATGCAGCCATTTTTGCTTGCATAATGTGCACCTTCTACTGCATAGCACAACTCAGCAAATTCACAGTCCCAGCCATCAATAGGTTCAATGCATCCAAGCACATATCTTGTCAAAATATCCTTTTCCTAAAGGATGGAAACAACCTGCCAATCATCAATTTCACCTCCCTTTCACAAAATGCACTTTGGGCACGATGTGCCCCCCAAGATGGATGCCCAATGGACCCACTTGAAGCATTGGAAAATCATTTCCGCATAAATTCGCCTCCAATGACCGCCCATCTCTTCACTTGGAAACACCCAAAAAGCAGTCTAAGGCCCCTCTCCAGGACGACTCTCGGAGATCACCAAACAGCATGGCCTCGACAACTTAAAAGGCCATAGCCTGTGAATTGGAGGCACCTTCTTCTACCTACTCAAAGGCATTCCCTTTGATATTGTAAAAGTCATGGGTCGTTGGGTGGGGAATGCTTTCACCCTATATCTGCACCATCACACACTCATCCTAGCGCTGTTCTTACAAAGCAATCGAGACACTTTGTAATCCTTTAACCGCATTGCCATGCCTCCCCTATAATAAAGTGAGTCACATACTTCCTAGTATTCAGGGGAGTCAAGATGAACCATCTGCGTTGCTGTGCTCCTAATCATTGGGAATCACAGCTCATCTCGCCCCTTCATAGGTTTGGGCCAGTTTTGAGCCAGAAAGCCTGTCAGGCTTTTGCCCAATCCCACAAGAACTGATCTCACATGACTAGCTCCCTCCTGTACATATCGCATATCTCACGTCTCACATCTCACATGATTCCCGTTTTTGCCTTCACAAGCGAATCAATAAGCACAGACATTATTCATTACACCATGATTTATACACATATCTTGTGAGCTAGGGGACTGAATCCGACCAATCACTGCTTACTCTAATATTATATGCTGTCCAGACTGCTACATAGTAATCCATAGTAACAATCACCTTACTTGACGAGGTTTCTGTACAATTTACAGAATAATTTGAAAGTTAGAAATTAGAATTCCTGTGTGAACTTGCATACTAAAAGTTGAGAGCTGCGACTAACCAAGCTGATTGGGTCGGCTAGTGTACTATGGCTTGACTTCCTGGTGGTTCAGCTAAGTCGAGCACTCAGTCCCAGCTTTAGTCAGCTAAAAGTCAGAGTTGTGGTAACACTACATGCTATGAGCACAGGGTTAACAAGGCCAGTGGAGAGAACACCAATCCTACCAGTCAAGACCCCCACTGCACATCATGTTGAGTGCATGAGTATTACGTGTGGGCCAGGTAGACTCGCACGTAGCCCTGGATAATGAGGAGGACCAGAATCTGACGATGCTGAGGGCGTATTCAAGGATGGCACACTGGGTAGTGCCGGCAGTGATATGCCAGGTCGGGCCCAAAGTCAGGAATTGAAGTAGTATTGCAAAGGTAGGACCAAGGGACTAGGTAGAGACCTAGGATGGTCACAAGGAATACAGTACAAGGGTTGATCTAGGAACTAAGGGGCAAGTCCCAGGGAGATCAAGAATAGAGTACATGGGTCGTGCTACGAGGGTTTATATAGGTAAGGGTATGGAGCATGGACCATGTCAAGAAAGGAAAGGAAGGTAAAGGAATATGAAAGAATGAGGACAGCACCGGTCAAGGGCTATGTGAGAGAAGGTCATGGAATGCAAAGGAAATGGAGAGAAGACGAGGAATGAGGACTGCACCAGTTGTAGGCTGTGCAGGGCAAAAGGCAAGGACTAAGAAGGAAGGAGCAGAGATGAAAGGGCAGTGCCCAAAGAGGAGGTCTGGAGATGAGGGAGCATGAGGAGTGCAATCGAGGAGAGCGAGAGGGGTGCAATGAGGATGGCACGAGGTGTGCAACGAGGAGTGCATGAGGACGGCACGAGGTGTGCAATGGGGACGGGAATTAGGAAGCACCATGGGAGGTGTGGAGAGAGGAGGGCTTCAGGAAGTGTACGAGGAGGGCATGAGGCATACACGAGGAGTGAGGCTGTGGCTGGGCTATGTAAGAATGGAGGTCGCAGCAGGATGATGCACGAAGAGAAGCTGCAGCAAGGCTGTGTATGAAGGGAAGCCTTGAGGTATCCACGATGAGAGCACGAGGTGAGCACAAGGGAATAGGAGGTGCACACGAGGAGTCTCAAGGGAAGCACAGGTGGTCCATGAGGAGGTGGAGCACATGGACGAAGAGGGACGCGAGGAGTGTCCAAAGGAGCAAGTTGAAGGTGATGATGATGCGTAGAGTTAGGGGTTCCCGTAGAAGGTTCAAGAAAAGAGGGAATCGTAACAATGAGGATGGATGATGCTGACTTGGGATATGCTGTGAGCACTCACATCATTTCTGCAGTAGCTAACCCAATCTTCCAATTTCCACTGATGATCTTGTTGATGTTCAAAAATGGACTATACCATGAAGAACTCTCCATGACAAGAATAGGTGAGCATGATGCCACAGATGCAATTTGGAATAAGAGCAACACTGACATCTATGAGGCCTTTTAGAATATGTTTAAATTGTCATTCATATGGATACTAATATGAATGGCATGTATGGTGGGTCCTCTACTGTACCACTCCTATTGAGAACAAGTTTCACCTTTGAAACACAGTTGGCCCAGGCAGTCTTAATCTCTGCTGAGACCCCAGCGAACCTGTCCTTGGAGATCATCTTTGCATGCATGTTTCTCATCAGGTTAAGGACCTTCTTAGTATACTTTTTGTAGCTATCAGTCCAAATGCCCTCTCTTGAACCCAGGTACTTCCAGACATTGCCCTTGGACAAATGATATTTGAATGCATCATCAATTCCTTTCTGAAGTTTGTCATTAATTGCTGCTTCAACAAGCTTTGCAACATCCAATCTACCCATGCACTCCATCAAATAATCTTTGGCCTTGTCCTTGAATTACTATGCAGATCAGTTGCGTGCAAGTATGGTCATTGCAGTCTGGACTCGTTCCTCCCATTGGACATTGTTGAAATAGAGCCTGAGATAACATTCCAAATTGTGTTGTTGTAGCTCAGCTTTTGCATTTTTCAGCTTATTTCATTAAGTGTATTTATTATGCATTATTGTTGAAATGTCCTCTATAGGTTTGCCCAAGACACCTTAAGCTAATCATCTGGTCACTTTCAAGATATTGCCTTAACTTTACTTTTGGCTCAACTTTTGTGAAAATAGCTTTTAGAAAATATCTTAAAATTGATTAGATTAATAATAGTCAAAAAAATGTCCTTTAATAATGGTATCCAAAAAATTAACCAAGTAGAAAAAAAGATAAAAAATACCAAAGCTAAGCTACAATAGTACTAGTTCCAGATAGATGACTATGGCCACCAGCAGCTGTAATGAGGAGAATATATGGCAATAGTGTCACCCAGCTGTCAATAATATCTAAAAGGAATATGGAGGAATTAACATCAACATTATGATCATCAATCTAGATGAACCTGCATGAAAAGAAGAGAGGATAGTAACAACCTGGGATGCTCACCCTTGCCATACAATGTGACCATCCATGAGCTGTGCATCTTCACAAATCCCTGAGCATACTTCATTGCTGACTCTGCTTCTATAATCTGAGTGGAAAGAGCAGGGTCATACAAAGTGAGTGACTTGTTCTTCAAATCTTGGAGAGCCCTCTTTGCATTGGTGATAAAGACCTTTTTCTGATTGATCCATTTTTGGAGTGTAAAATGATAGTGATAACTGCCAGCAATGATGATCTCAGGATCTTCTGCCTTATTGTCAGAGATCATATCATTGACAAAATGTAGAATAGGGAGGTGAGAGCCATCCTTTTGGAATTTCTTAGAAGTGAACATGAAAGAGGATACTGCCCCTTTGATGAGATCTGCTTGTCAAATAAACCAAGGAATGGAATGAGCGACACTGAATCTGTTGAGTCCATTCTGATTCAAAGATTCAAAGAGAGTGCATTTTTAATTTTGACTAAGCTCATGTCTATTGTATATTCTGAAGACAAGATTGCTGTGTATGATGTGGGTGTGCACATATCCAATTAGTGCCTTGCATGCTTTTTCTTCTCAATCATAGAACTTGTCTATATCAGTGTTGACAGTACCAGATGTCTTAGTGCCACAGGTGGTGACACCAGTGCTCCTAAAAGGACCTGCTTCTTCAATATCAAGATCCACCTTCTTCTTACCTTTTCCTAATGTGGGTTTTTGCATAGCTTTGGTAGACATGCTGCAATTTCTATAACTGTGATTCAAATACTATGTTGTCATTTATGGCAGTGTACCTCAGGCTCATCCACAACACATGTTATGATGTGCCCACTGATGGTGACTTTATATCTATATAGAGTCAATTGTGTTCCACAATAGGAAAGAAGCAGATAGCATGATGTATATGTTCAAATATTGGTGTAAGACATGATTGTAATAATGTGGTCCAACATGGTACAGTATATCAGGTTGCTCTGATATTTACATAATTTGGACCTGGATGCATTCTATATGGATTTGACAACTCTGAGAGCCATACTTATTTTAATTTATATTCAGTCAGGCTGTGCATGAATATAATATGTTCATGACTCAGATATAAATATGAATAGGATTATAACTCAGAATATTAATCACTACTGACAATTTCCACAATTTCAGGCCCTAATGAACTATCATATTGCACAATCCACCTGTTCCTTACTCTCCATCTCCTCTATGGAGGTTTTGGAGATAGGGGCAACCCAACCACACCATCCACTTCTGTAGGTAGTAGTGACATGGACTACATGACAAGATCAATGGTTTCAAGAGTCAACCAGTAATGCTTAAATCTGGTGATCATGTCCCAGCTCAAACTATATTCAAATTGAGAGATCAGCATGGCATCATGGCACTCATACATAATCTCACTCACTGTTAAGGCCGGGTCAACTCCGGTCAATTCTGGTATGATTCTGGAGCGCGAGAATTTGTCAGAGGGCAGGACTTGGCTTCAGTGACTCGGAGCGGAGCGCTGCGCCCTTGCTGGTCAGTCGGGGTTGTCCTGGATTTGCACGAAAGGAACAGAAGATGCGACGACAAGAAACCAGAGTTGGTCTTAGTCGATATCGAGGATAGTTTACATGACGGTGACTATGGGTATATATAAGGAAGGTGGTTACCATCTTGGTAATGTGAAACCGACAGCGGA
>JBBPJJ010001276.1:0-10303 GCA_038088635.1 Veloboletus limbatus
TGACCTTCCTTCGCACAGCCCATGACCGGTGCTGTCCTCATTCCACACAGCCCTTGACTGGTGCTGTTCTCTTCTTCCTTTCTTGACATGGTCCGTGCCCCTTACCTTACGATATATAAACCCTAGTAGCACGTACCATGTTCTCCATTCTTGATCTCCCTGGACCTACCCCTGGGTTTACTCTTAGTCTCTGGACTTCCCCTTGTATCCTAGTCCTAGACTCCCCTTGCAATCCCAGCTTCCTTTGCTGATTCCACGCTCGACCCGGTATACGATCCCTTGGCTGGCACTACACGTGTGCAGCCTACGTCTTCGCGTACACCCTCGACGGCATCGGCCAAGGACTCCCTTGTCCTAGACCTCACCAGGGCTACGTGCGTGCTTACCCAAGTACACACGTAACAATTACGTGTGGGCCAGGTAGGCTCGCGCATAGCCCTGGATGGAGAGGAAGGCTAGGGACTGACGATGCCGAAGGCATACATGAGAATGAGAATGGCACACTGGATAGTGCTGGACGAGGATTGTATTCCAGGTCGGACCCAAAGTCAGACAATGAGATAGTATTGCGAGAGTGAGACCAAGGAGCTAGGTAGAGGCCTAAGGAATACTAGAGAGCTAGGTATACAGGGGTAAACCAGGGGAAGCTCAAGAATAGGAAACATGGGATGTGCTATGAGGGTTTATACATATAGCTAAGAGTATGGAGCACGGACCATGTCAAGAAAGGAAAGGAAGAACGAAGAATGTCTAGGAATGAGGACAGCACCAGTAATGGGCTGTGCTAAGGAATGTCAAGGAAGGCAAGAGAAATGGAGAGAAGAGAAGAATGAGGACTGCACCAGTGACGGGCAGTGCAGGAACGAGGAGCAAACTCAATAGTGAGTCGAAGAGAGGGAAGCCTCATGGAAGAGGCGAGGTAACGGAAGGGCATGAGGAGTGCACAAGGGGTGCACGAGGAATGAGGCTGTGGCTAGGCAGAGAAGCCGCAGCAAGAAGAGAAGCCTCAAGGTATGCACGAGGAGTGCAACGAGGGGAGCATGAGGTGTGCCATGAGGGATGCACGAGGAGTGCAACATGGAGAGCATGAGGAGTGCAACGAGGGAAGCACATGAGGTGTAGGTTGAGGATGAGTCAGGGGTGACGAGGCGAGACCAAGGTTAGGGGTTCCTGTAAAAGGACAAAGAAAAGAGGGAATTGTAACATTACCCCCCTATTAAGGTCGAATCACTGATGAAGACTGAACACCAAGGAGCAAAGATGGATACGAGGAGAGATAGTTTTCTATCGTTACGGACGAGAGCGAGAAGGAACATGACCAAGTCAGGGAGCAGAGTGTTCAACAAATCGCAGCACAAATAGGCTTTGAAGGCACACGGAGTGTTCCAATAGCTGGTCTTTGGAGGTCCACGGAGTGTTCCATTCAAGCGGCAAAGCACAGGATCTTCGGAGGACGACGGAGTGTTCCGGACAGTGGATCTTTGGTGGTGCATGGAGTGATCCACATAAGCGATGGCAAAGTGATCTTTGGCTGAAGACGTGGTCAGGGATGAAAAGGCAGATAGTTTATCATCATTGTGGATGATGATGGGAAGAATGATCCAAGCTGGATAAGCGAGGACGGAGCGATGTCTAAGTCAGGGATGGACAATAGACTGGGACTGGGTAACCAGAGCTTCTTGCCATTTCCGTGTGGCACCCAGAAGATGGTTCAAGGGACAAGGGCAAGGATAGTTTTACATCATCTCGGATGCTCGAAAGGAGACAAGGAACTGCCGTTGGATCTTGAGTTTTGTTAGAATACAAGGACGGTGGACAAGGATAGTTTTATGTCATTATGGATGTCTGGGGAACAATCCAGGCTGAATAAGCAAGGACGACAGGAATAGTTTATCGTCATTTCGGACATCTAGGACAGGGATATTTTAACATCATTGCGGATGTCTGGGGATACAGACAAGCCATAAGGATATAATGGCCAGCAACGAGGACTAGGAACTTGGAACTAGAACTTCCTGCCATTTTAATGTGGCACTGGGAAGGGAGAACGAGGTCAGAGACATAGGGTTATTAGTTCACACATGAACTAATAACTGGTGACGAAAAGGGAAAGAACCAGAGTCATGGATGAGACGCAAGGTTCGGGGTCAGAGGTTGAACTTTGACAAGTAGTTTTCTGTCAATTTGGACATAAGTTGGGGAACAAGGGCTTGGAACGAGGATAGTTTAATGT
The DNA here is from genome assembly GCA_038088635.1 of Veloboletus limbatus. Classification (NCBI taxonomy): domain Eukaryota; kingdom Fungi; phylum Basidiomycota; class Agaricomycetes; order Boletales; family Boletaceae; genus Veloboletus; species Veloboletus limbatus. Next base: position 2,234 of record JBBPJJ010001276.1, read on the forward strand.
CATTGCAGACATTTCCTATTGGAGGAAGGGTAGGTGTTTAACATCACCGCTGACATTGGCTGGGGTTCAGAAGACACAGAGTTACTAGTTCACGTGTGAACTAATAATCGTCAGGGAAATAGGGGCGGGGGTGATCGGGAAGATTCTGTGAAGGGGAAAATACCCCCCAAGTAGGGGTGAGGAAATAAAGAACAACCCAGTTGATGGGCAGAAATGAGGAAGCAAAGTATGACTCAGTTGATGAGCCAGCGAGAGAGCAAAGGAAAGAACTAGGAAAATGAGAAGGTTTGATGGCGGAAAGGTGAACTCAGAAGTTACCATGGAGATGCCATCCACCAGGACGAGAAAGACAAAGGAAAACAAAAAAAAAACAAAGAAAAACAAGAGAAGACAAAGAAAGCGAGGAAACCACCCCGCAAACAAGGGACGAAGCACCAGTAAACCAAAAAATAAAGAGAACAGGAGAAATTCAAGGAGAATGGGAGAAAAGAAAATCTAAAAGAAGCAAGGAATGTCTGAGAAAGAAGATGGGAGGTCGAAGTCCTTGACAGAGTCGGAGAGGTCGAGCGAGGGGATGCAGAGATCATTGAGATCTAGTCCTCAGAAGAGAGGGCGTAAGTGCCAACAGGGCAGACGACCGGGGAAGGAGCTGGTTGAATGGCAATAGAGGAGATGGTGGAGCGGGCCGGGAGATGTACCATGGTGACCGAGAGAGCATGAACGGGAGAATCTGACCTGGTAATGGGGACAAGGTCGGAAACTGGGGGAAAGGGAAGACTAGATGAGACCTCACGGCGGTCAGTGACAGAGGGGAATGGGAAAACACACCCTGCTGTTTCAATGTGGCACCCAGGTGTGGGACTGGGGGACAAAGGTCAGGGGGGTTCCTCAGGAACTGGAGAGAGGCAGGCCTGAGGGACTGGGGGGAGACACTGAGGGGACAAAGTAGGTGTCGGGAGGTCTGGGAAGAACTGAACGTCATCATCAAAGACAGGGTCTTTGGAGAGGACAGAGAACTTGTTGGGGGTGCGAGTTGGAGTGGGTGACTGAACAGGAGTAGTGCTGGAGATGTGCCGGATGGAATGACAACCAATGATGCCACAGACATGGCACCCACTACAGATTCGTTGAGAGCGGGTTAGACAAGCCGGTTTGGGGCAAGAGGAGGAGGAGAAGGAAGCGGAGTGCCGATTGGAATGGCATTTGGGAGTACCACAAACATGGCAACCATAGGGCATAAGATGAGGAGGGTCATGTCAGTCTGTGTGGTGGTTGGAATGGCAACCAACCTTGGAGCAAACACAACAACCCCAAGAGGGGCGGTGGGGAAAGGAGGACAGGGAGGACGCATTGTACCCTGCCATTTCTTTGTGGCACCGGGGTACTGAAGGCAGGGAAGGGGAAGAGTGTTTGTTGGAATGACAGCTGTTATGGTTCATTCTTTTTCTTGCTTCTTTGTTACTCTTTTTCGCTTCAACCTGATGACTCCTTTATGGTAACCTAAGGGTTCACCTTTCTCTTGTCATCAGGATTACGCTTATCTTCCTTCTGTCTGATTCCTCAGCCTTCTATTGATGACTCCTCAACTGAGTCTGATATAGCCTCGTTAATCTCCGCCCTTCAACAGGGTTCTCTTCCATTTCATTACTTCTTACACCTTCCATGGCATTCCTTCATATTCCACTTCATCTTCACCCACATAGCCCTCTACCTATGCAGTCCTCATTTTACATAGCCTTTAAACTTCTCTCCATTTCTCTTGCATTCCACCACACAGACCTTCACTGATGCAGTTCTGTCATATCCCGAACTCCGCAATCCTACTCCGTCATCCCATATGGAGGAGGCCTGCTCAGCGGTGAAGTGCTCATATGGACAGTCATCAACGATGTGCCCAGCCTGATTACAATGCCCACAGATCCGTCCAGGACAGAAACGAGGTCCATGTCCCCATTGTGAACAAGAAGAACATTGGGTGGCGAGGCAACTTCTAGCGGAATGTTCAGGTGCAAGAGTATTGCAGGATGGACAGTGGTAACTGGGGCAGTCAACTCAATAGTGACCCAGAAGATGACAGTGGTGGCATTTGATGGATGAAGTCGCCAGAGAGGGTACAAGTGGGGACTCAATGATGCAGGTGGCAGAGGAGAGGACTTCTACAGAGGGGTGAGGGAAGCAGGTAGGGAGAGCATGGTTGTGAGCAAGGATGGCCAGGTCAAGACGTAGTCTGCCGGCAGAGTAATGGACTTCTTTACTAGACAAAGGAGAAGAGACCTGGACTGGGGGAATGGGAGGGGAAGTGACAGATGGAGCGGTTGGTATAGGAATGGGTAAAGGATGAGGGGAAACAGGAAGGTTTTCCAGGTAATAATCACGAGTGGCTGTAGGTAAAGAAAGGAAAATGAGACAAAGGTGGAGTACAGTAGATGAGAAGGGATTCGTTTAACAAAGACATGGAAACCATGCTGATGAAGGATAGATAAAACAGGTGCGGAGAGCTGACCAAGGAGAAGGCAAAGAGGTAGTCCAAACTCAGTGGGAGAGTCAGAAGGTGTGGCTCAAAAGTGATAGTTTTGAGCAAGGGAGATATCATGAAAAAGGCATACTAATTGGTGGGAAATCTCATCTTCCTTGTAGAGAAGATCAGCCTCAAGAATGAGGACAAGGGCTGGATTGGTGAGGATTGCAGCATAGAGAGTTTGAATGGTGGTGATAGGAAGCAAGGCAGGTTGAACAGGTTTGTAACGTAAAGAGGAAAAGTTTGTGACCAGGGAAGAGATGAAGGATTGGGTAGAAGGAGTAGAGGACATTGATGAGAAAATAATCGGAGAAGAAGTGGGAATTAAACATGAAAGAGAATAATGATCAATTTAACGAGAAGGAGGAGGATCAAAAGGGTAGATGCGAAAATGAAGACAACAGCACAATCAAGTAAAAAGAGTAGGAAGGGGTTGATCATTCAGAGTGGTGAAGAAGTGAGTCAAATGTGGTATGCCTCAGGATTGGTTCTCTAGAGGAAGTGCCAAAATGTAAAGTGGATGATGAGAAGGATGCAAACAAGAACTATGGTCAGAGGGATAAAGAGGAGAGGAAAATATGTCATGAAGGAAGTTATTGTAGGGAGTGGAGCTTTTTGGAAGTCAAGAGGATAGTGTGAGCATGACAGAGATTACTTTCGGGTTCCCAGGTATTTTCCAAGGTGGAGTAACCTTTCCATGTGGTCAGGTACTGATAATGGCCAGGGGGTCCTTTGTGGGCAAGGATACCATCAACTTCATATTCTTCTTCGCCTTCAATGATGTCAGGAGGCGGTGTGGGGAATGAAGGACCATATGCTTCTGTTGATCAGTACAAGGATAAAAGGGAAGCGTGGAAAACATTGTGGATTTTCCATGTGGACGGAAGCTTAAGGCAGTAAGAGAGTGGAGATAGTACCTTGGTAATCTTGAAGGGGCCCAGATGTTTGGATGCGAGTTTCCGACTTGTGAGATGGGAAGGGAATGCGAAGATTAGTTGCTTCAAGCCAAACCCTATCTCCTGGTTTCCAAGAAGAGAACTTTCGGGTAGTATGTTGTGCCATCAAGCGGTGAGCAGACTTGTGGGCAGCAAGGGCTTCCTTTGTGGACTCTTCCAAAAGGGCAAGCCATGATGTGAGAGCGGGAAGGAAGGTCTTTCCTAAAGGGGGATAGGAACGAGGTTCATATCCAAGCATGAGGGAGAAAGGGGAGGTTTTAGTGAAAGAGTGAGGAGAGGAGTTATGCTGGAACTCAGCGGAGGTGATGAAGAAAGACCAGGTGTGAGGTTGGTTGGCACAAAAAATGTGAATATACGCTTCAATTTCCTGGTTAATGCATTCCGTTTGGCTGTCAGTTTGTGGATGGTAGGCAGTGGACAGTCGAACGTCATAATGAAGGAGTTGAGCAAGTTCTTGAGCAAAGGCGAAAGCAAATTGGGCCCCACAATCGGAGATAATAGAATCGTGAAGGCCAAAGTGTTTGAAAACATGTGAGACAAACAGGGATGTGTCCTATTTATGATATCTCTTCGCTTTCTGCGTTATTAGATTCTGGTTCTTCCAATTGTTTTGTAGATTCATCTTTTGTTACTCAGAACAATCTTGTTGCATACTCAATACCTCTGCTTTTACTCCATTTATTTGATGGCACTTCAAATTTTACAATTACTCAGGCTATTGATCTTCCAATTCAATTTTCAACCAGTGATATCACTGCAATGACATTTTACATTACTTCATTAGATGGTTCTTGCTCACTTGTTCTGGTTCATAACTGGCTCACCCGCTATAATCTATCGATTGACTGGGTTTCGAACAGTATCATGTTCCGCTCACCTGAGTCTCCCATGCAGCACCATGCTAACAACCCCGAGCTCTCCTCTGCAGCCTCCAGCTGACTCCACACCCCCTGATTTACCATGTCATTCCAACTGCACAGCCTTGCCCATTGTGGTAATCAGTGCCTCCACTTTTGCATTGGCTTGCCGCTTGGAAGGTACCATACAGTTTAGCTTGCAGCTCCAAGAGAGCCATGGCCCATCTCCACTCTGCCTGCCAACTCTGAACAGGTCAATCTTTCCGGTGTCTCTCCAGAATATCATGACTTCATGGATGTCTTCAGCAAATCCAAGGCATCTACACGCTATCCACATCACAAGCATGATCTCAACATCGATCTGAAAGATGGAGCTTCTCCTTCCCTCGGCACCACTTATTCCCTTTCCTCCTCCAAGTTGGAATCCCTCTGCTCATTCCTAGATGAACACCTCACCAATGGTTTCATTTGTCCTTCCTCCTGCGCTCACACAGCTCTGGTTCTCTTTGTCCGCAAGAAGGACAGTTCACTCCGCCTCTGCATTGACTTCCAGGGCCTTAACAAAATCATGAAGAAAGACTGCTACCCACTTCCCTGCATCTCTGACCTCCTCGACACTCCGAGCCATGCTAAGATCTACATCAAAGTCGACCTCTGGCATGAGTACCATCTGGTCTGCATTGCTGATGGCAATGAATGGAAGACCTCCTTCCACACTTGCTACAGCTCCTACGAATGGCTCGTCAGGCCATTCAGTCTCACTAATGCTCCTGCAGCATTCCAGTGGTTCATCAATACCATCTTTGCTGATTTGCTTGATATCTGCATCATTGTTTATCTGGATAATATCCTAATCTACTCCAAAAACAAGTCTGCCCACCGCGAGCATGTCTGAGAAGTCCTCCGCCAACTCCATGCTAACAGTCTCTATGCCAAACCAGAGAAGTGCGAATTCCACATGGACTCCACCAAGTACCTCAGCTACTGCCTCTCACCCAGCAGCCTGACGATGTCCACTGACAAAGTCACAGCCATTAGGGAGTGGCCTGAACCTCGTAAGGTCAAGACTCAAGGATGTCCAATTTTTCCTCAGCTTTACCAATTTCTACTGGTGTTTCATCCATGGTTACTCTGACATTACTATTCCATTAACCTGCCTCACCCGCAAGGATATCCTGTGGAATTTCTCTGATGACTGTCGCTCTGCCTTCCAGCACCTCAAGGATGCCTTTACCTCCACTCCGATCCTCACTCATTGGATGCCTGATGCTCCGCTCATTATGGAAATTGATGCCTCCAACTATGCGGTGGCCAGAATTCTGTCTATTTGATGCTCCGATGATGAAGGCTGCCCTGTCGCTTTCTACTTGCGCACTTTGTATATACACGAGCTCAACTACAACACCCACAATAAGGAGCTCCTCACTGTCCATGATGCCTTTTGTACTTGGTGCCACTATCTTGAAGGCTCTGCTACTCCTGTCGACGTCATTACTGACCATAAGAACCTTGAGTACTTCACGCCTACCTGGCTCCTTACCCATCGGCAAGCCCGCTGGTTGGAGTTCCTCTGCCAATTCAACGTCATCCTCCATTTCTACTCGGATATTTGGGCAGTAAGCCTGACACCCTTACTAGACGCTGGGACGTCTATTCCAAAGAGGGGGATAGGGACTACGCCCATATAAACCCTTATCATCTCTGTCCCGTTTTCACCCAGGTGCAGCTCACATCCTCCCTACAAGCCTCTAGCTTAGCAGGTCCCATCCTCGGTGCTGGTATGATGTTTGACTTGGATACTCTCCATGCTGACATTCTCTCCGCGCTCCCCTCCAACCCCGTGGCTTTGTGACACATGTCTACCTCTGTACTGTCTAACTTTGACTCTAATTCCCGCTGGTTTATTGACTCTGATGGCTTCCTTTGCCTCGATAATCATATATATATCCCCGATGCCAATGATTTCCACCTCCGAGTCCTCCACTGCAAACACAACCATCCATTATCTAGACATTTTGGACAAAATCACAACCTGGAGCTAGTGCACCACAACTATACATGGCCTGGAGTTCGTATATTCATCAAAGACTATGTCTCCTCCTGTACTACATGTATGCACACTAAAGTTCCTAGGCACAAGCCCTATGGTCTTCTAAAACAATTCCCTATCCCCAAATATCCTTGGCATTCCATCTCCATGGACTTCACCAAACAACTCCCCCCTGTTACATGTGGACTGGGTAGGTTTGCACATAGCTGCAAGGGAACAGGGACAAGGGCTTGGATGAGGAAAGAAGGCTTGCATATGGGTGCTTCCGGACAAGGACAAGAAAAGGCTCAAGAATGGCCTTTGCTGATGAGGACAGGAAAGGCTAGAGGGCCTTGCTAGGGGCTTGGGACAAGGGGACAAAGAGGGGACTGAGTCAACAAGTTGCAAGCAAAACTAAAGCTATGATTGTGGAGCTCAAAGCTAAAGTACATGGTTGTACTACGAGGGTTTATATACCCTAAGGAAGCAAGCATGGACCAGGGATGAAATAGGAAAACGAGGACTGCACCAGTGACGGGCAGTGCAGGGTTAAGGGTATGAGTACTGCATTGGTGAAGAGTGATGCAGGGTCTAGGGCGAAAGATAAGGAGGCATTGCCTAGAGAAGCATCGCAATGGAAGAGAACCCAGTTGATGGGCGTAAATGAAAGAGGCTATGTATGGACTCAGTTGGATGAGTCAGAGATAAGATGGAAATGAAAGAGGCAATGCATGGAAGACAAACACATGGTGGAAGAAGCTTGATGGTGGAAGAAAGGTGAACCCGCAGGTTACCATGGAGGAGCCGTCAAGAGAAAAGAAAGATAAGTCCAAAACAGGGAAGAAATTGTAACACCTCCATTCTCTGGGTACTCCACGATTCTGGTTGTCATAGACCGACTGTCTAAACAATTCCTCTTCATCCCGACCAACAACAAGATCACCTCCTTGAAGTTAGCTTGACTTTTCCTCCTTCACATCTCCAAGCATGGAGTTCCTTCCCACATCACTTCTGACCGAGGTGTGACATCTGCCTTCACTTCGCCTCCGGTTACCATCCCGAAGGTGACAGCCAAATAGAACACATGAACTAAATGCTAGAACAGTACCTCTGCATTTATTGCAACTACCAGCAGGACAACTAGTCCGACCTCCTGCTGCTAGCGGAGTTCGCTTACAACAATGCTCTGACTGCGATGACTAGTGTCTCCCATTCTTTGCCAATAAGGGATACCACCCCGACATCTCCATGCATCCTGAAATGGATTTGACCTCATCTTGCACACATGACTACAATCCTTGCATCAGTACCTCCACAAGGAAATGGCACTTGCCCAACAGTGCTACCAAGCTCCTGCAGACATGAAACAAGCTCCGGCTCTGGACTTTAAAGTTGGAGACCGAGTTTTCATCAAAGCCAAATATTTTTGCTCCACCCAATTGTCAAAGAAGCTCTCAGAAAAGAATCTCAGCCCCTACAAGATTATTGCACAAGTTGGAACACACTCCTTCACACTCTGTCTCCCTGATGCCATGAAGTCCGTGCACCCCATCTTCCATGCATCAGCAAACCATCACTTTTCTATAGTTGAGGCCCCAGTTCCAATGGTATAGCCCAGCTCAGGATAGAGTCTGACAGACTGGAGAATGCTGGAGAATGCTGGAGGCTGCTGGAGGGAGATGGGAAAAGAAGAGAGGATACTGGGGAATG
>JBBPJJ010001279.1:0-10275 GCA_038088635.1 Veloboletus limbatus
CAGCCTCTGTATGATTGAGATCCAGTATGTTATGGCAAAAGTCCAAAAACTGTTACAATGGTGTTCCTGTTTTAAAACAGTCATATCTTTGCAACCCCTAGGCCAAATCACATGGCCCAGGGACCGCCTTGTAGCCAGGGGTTTGTACTTTGTTTGGTTTCACCAAAGCGAAGCGATATTCCCACGGGTGGTTGCGGGGCACTTCGCGCCCCGGTTTGGGGTTAGTTATTGTAATGCTTTTTGGAGTCACTGTATCTAACGGCCACCCGAGCCTGAAAATAAGCCGAGGCTAACGGCCACCCAAGACTTGGCCGACCTACAAGAAGCCAGCATAGTTGATGAATGGGCTAACAGATATAAAGATGATGGTAATTGATTGGCCAAGCACATACAAACTGAATATAATGGACTGGCCAAGATATCATAACACAGTAATAAATGAATTGGTAGGAAAACACAACAATTGGTGGGCCAGAGCATACCACACGGTGCTTACTGGTCGGCCAATGTGCATGTGGTGTTAAATGCTGGAAATGGCACATGATAAATGTGTTGGACTGAGGAGAGATTAGCGATGCTATTGGCTAGGTCCAAAGAGGCCAGCTCTAAGGCTAGAGGTTAGGCTCAGACATTGTGAATCATATCTGTTGGAGTGGCCAAGATGATGATAACATTATTTACCAATGGGCCATTGTAATCAATACAAACAACATCAATTGGCCATTTTCACAGCACACGGTGTGCAAGGCCAGGCCGAGGAGTATAATAGCTAGTGTTCATTAGTAGGCCGAGTGGGTACATCTGGGGCAGCATGGATTGGGCAAGAGGTCATATAATCAGTATGTGCAAGTGAGCTGGGCCTGTATATCCTACATACATTGTATGGCCCAGAACTTACAAGAGCCCATTACATCTGCAAGCCCAGTTATTACATCAGGAGTGAGTTGATAGGACCAAGGAACATAGAACTCGATTGGGGCAGCTGGGCCGGTAAGCAGATCTGAGTAATAGGGGGCCGAGCGATCATCACAACCAACACAGACCAGGTGGCCAAGCAGAGACATCATGGGTAACATGAGTTGGCCAGGACGTCATATACTTATTATAGACGAGTGGGCCGGGTTTGTAGATCCTAAATACAATGGTTGACCCAAAGCACACTAGAGCCAATCACATGGGCAGGCCCAGTTGTGCATTGGGAGTTAGTCGACAGGACCAAGGAATGCAAAACTCGATTACAGCAGCTGGGCCAGTATACAGATCCGAGTAATCAGGGGGCCGAGTGATCATCACAACCGACACAGACCGGTAGGCCAAGTGGGGACATCGTAGGCACATGGATCCACCAAATGTTCACATGACTCAGTATTTCAATGGCAGCGTGACTTCAACGGCGGCGACACGTCAACAGCAGTAATGCAGTGCATCACCTCGACTTGGTAGCAATGTATAATGATCACAATCATGCTGATGTTGTGCTATTCTGACTGTTATAAAGACATATTGATGAAGTCATTACAGTGGGTACACCCTATTGGAGTCCAGACTTTGTCCAACTGCATCTAGTAGTTCGTACCTCATAAATTCCAGTTCATCCACCTGTGCCCAATTCATCACGGATGACCGCATGTAGTATGCGACACAACCTCTCTGTCCATCCACCTTGCTAACACCATGCCTTAGTAGCCTTCCAGAAAATGCCATGACCATCCCAGAGTTATAAGCAAACCTTGCGCCGATTGTTGGAACCGACATGATTGTGTCTGTGTAACTCCTGAATGTCGTCAACAGGTCGAATGACTTTCCCAGCGATTCTGCGTCCTGGTGATATGGGGTTTCCCGGTTCAAAATGAGACTAGCGGCACCAAATATACTTTCCCAATTCTCCAGGATATCTGTCATCCCCTCCTCTTTGCTCCGCATGGCGAAATCATGTATGTGCTGCATTGTTTGTCGCCCAGCAGTGTATAGCATTGGATGCATAATCGCCATCGCTCCTGCGAGGAGTGAATTTATCTCTTGGCTTGCAACCAACCACTCTCTGGCTCCTTTGGTGTCACTAAGTGGTTTCAGAGATGCTGATACTTGAGGCGGATCACGGCCATGCTCCCGGCCAACCTGAAACCATGCAGGAGAAACGTTGACACAGCCCCTAGTTGATGTTGGATTCTCAGTGAACCATTTACTGTCTGTGCGCCAAGAACCACCTTGTGTGTTACCGATGCTCTTCTCCATCGCCAGCTGGATCGATTCCAAGGATGCCATCATTTCCGACTGCGTATCATTAGTAGCTGAGCGGAGTACAATTAAGAAAAACTACCTGTCGCTCCTTATCGAGTGCATATGGTAAATACCACAGCAAAACTATCCCTTCGGAATCCATGATCATTGCTGGTTGGTCCATAATTAAGCTGTCATTGGCAGATGGCACAGCAAGCAATGATTGCTCACATTCTTCATCCATTCCATGATCATTTGATTTCAGGGTGGTGAGAAGGGTATGTGCATCTATTTTGACCATCTCTGCAGAGCATGAGATCCTACAAGTTATTTAACCAACATACCCACTGTGATTCTTGTATGCCACTGCTAGGCAATCAACCATCTGGTCAGCATCAACCACAAGTTTTACTGGAAGGTCGATGGAGGGAAGCACTTGAGGTCGGTGTTCAGTGGGACTCAAATGAGTTGCCTCACGGAATCGCTGCGACATGTAGTCGGCAACACAGTCGGTGAGGTGTAAAACCATTGCATGAAAGTGAATGTCGAACATCCCACAAACAGTAGATAAGGGTTTCCCACATCTCGGAATAATACGACAAGTGCTTGCGTATGTACGGCCCGGCCAAGCCACGCAATCAGGACCATGTGACCAATCAACCTATTCAAGGAATCAGCGTGGCCTCCAAAGGTTCCGGAAATATTATATTTCATCTGAGAGACAAAATACGTGACTCTGTGTGCTACTACTGCTCTGAACCACCCTAGTACCACTCACAACATGGCATTTCTTGGCCGGTCATATAACTCATGGTTCTTTTTTACAGTGGCCCCTCAAAGTCTATTTGAGCCTCCCATACAACTGAGTCTTTCCACGGATGAAGTGACGCCAGCTGTAATGACTACATCAATATGTAAAGATAGCAGCCAGAATAGTACAACATCAGCATAATTGAGATCATTATACATTGCTACCAAGCCGGGGTGATGCACCGCCAATGAAGTGTCACCGCCAATGAAGTGTCACCGCCGATGAAGTGTCACCACCGATGAAGTGTCACCGCCGATGAAGTGTCACCGCCGATGAAGTGTCACCGCCGATGAAGTGTCACTGCCGACGAAAGTGTCACTGCCGACGAAAGTGTCACTGCCAATGAAAGTGTCACCGCCGACGATGTCATACCGCCGTGGAAGTGACACCGCTGTGGAAGTCTTACTTATACTGAGTCATGTAAACAAACATTTGGTGGACCCATGTTGCCTGTGATGTCCCCACTTGGCCTACCAGTCTTTGAAATGACGCCGCCTTGAAGTCATGCGAAGTGATGCCGCCGTTGAAGTTATGAAGTCACACAGCCAATGAAGTCATGCCATTCATGAAGTTATGCTGTCGTTGGTCATCAATGCCTCAACAACCAGTGGCCAAATAGATAAAACCACACAATAAAACTCTTTTCATGCCTCTGGTAAAAGACAATACATTCGGCCATCACACCGGCTCTGCATGTTTCAATATATCCGGGCCAAACGTGTCCTCCATCATCCCAAACACATTTCCAGCTTTAGATATTCCATCTGATGCTGGAGTGCTTGCAGATGTTCGCCGATGTTGTGTCGATGCTCCATAGCCAATTGTAGCGTGGTCAAAGGCTCCACCGCTGTAGCGAGGCCATCAAACTATGATTATATGTGAGATATAAACATTTGATAGATTGCAAATTCTCACTTACTTTGCAAGCACGTTCTGCTTTTTCCATGACAATACCCCATGCTTCACTGCCATAGTTGGAATGCAGATCAGCACCATCGGCGGCCCACCAGGTGGCGTCCAACCTATCAGCATCGAAACATGTATTGGTGTCGTCAAGCGATGTATCGATCGCGATGATCGATTGCACTGTCTCCTCGACTGCATCAGGAGACTCGAGGAAGATCTTGTAAACGGACTTCGCTGCGAATGGCAGTTGCACAAATTCATCTCTGATACTTCCAATGGCCAAACACCTTTTGAGGAGCTCCTGAAAGGTGGTTAATGTGCACACTGGAGCGAGCGAGTGATACGTACAAGCTCTTGCGGAAGATTGATGCACGCCCGGCGAGCATAGAAATCGCCGCATTGCAGCGCTTCAACCGCAAGCCTGATACGAAAACTGCACACACAGGCAAAGACTGGCATAGTTGATGGCGTCGGTGCCTTGGTGAGGCAGCAATGTAAACGATTTGGAGAGCGATTGCATTGGTGAGCTGGATGGTATATGAAAAGAAGCTATTCAACTCCGTTTATATCATGCTGTGATATTTATAGGTCGCCAATGCCTCTGAGCCCAAATTAATTTGCCTATTCTGATCATGACGTCCACACTATTTTCCACAGTGACATATCGGTTACATTTCAATGGACAGAATTGCAGATCCGTAATGTTTTTACATTGAGTGTCAAGCAACATCTACTATACCATGCATGCTACCGACGGGTTTTTGGATCATTTTTTGATGACATGCAGTTGCATCCATCGCCAACCGCCTGTACAATGTACACTGGCGTTCCCAGTAAACCTCCACACCATGGTGATGTTGTGCTGCCGCCGTCGCCGCTATGTGTTGAAGAGCATCTGCTTTGTGATGAAAGAAATTTCTGGTCCATTCACCTTCCGAGATGAGGAGCTCTACTTCCTCTGCAAATCGTTGTCTTAATGCCTTCGCACGAAGCCAATGAACACGATAAACTGACGGATCATCAGTGGGAACGATCAAGCCTGTTTGTGAAGACATACACTCAGACATCCAATTGCGAACATCAGTATCTCTAGGCACATTGGTGCACCAAAACCATGCCAGAGATGAGTTTCGCTCCCCACGGGCATTAGGGTCGGCGACTGCCGATGTGACCTTCAGGTCTGCGTCACTCAAAGATTGATATCGAGTGAGGATATCGGCATCGGCGCCAAGCATAATCATTCAGCTACGAGCGCGCCGATACACGGCGGCGTGACAGCGGATGTTTGTCTGCAAAGATTCTACTTTTGCCCATGAATGTGTGGTCGTAGCCTGAGTCTTTGTGTGGCGGACTCCGGTACGAAATGCGATTGCCTTGTCCACTAGAGCCAGTCTTAACTCGTGTAATGCATTGTTTGCCTGACTGATCCTTAGATGCAATTCCTCGTCTAACAGAGCCTTCAGGTCACATGCAAGACATGTTTCCCAATCGAAATTGGATGGCAAATATAACACTGCGTCTTCTGTATTCGCCTTCACTTTCCTTGTTGTCGTGCCGGATGAATTTGCCATCCCGCCGAACACATCGGCAATGTCCTCATCTGTGCCGCTGTCATCAGCATGACTCATATTATCCGGTATGCTCTGCAGGAACGAATCTTTGTCGGCATCGAGGACGCCCTTTAGAAATTTCGTGGCTGACAAATTAAATCTGGTGACATCTCCATCGATACGATCTTTCTTCCAGGCGATCGTTAGCGATTGAGCCTCGGAAGAATTTGCACCCAGTTCTTTCATTTGCAAATACAATGCGATCTGAGCTTCTTTGATCCTAAGCCCATCGGCGATCCAGCTTGCTGATGCTTGAATGAAGTTCGGCTTGCTTTGTGCTTTTCTGCCAAGCAAACTCAATTCCATGCCTTTCACCATGGGTGCTGAAGCGCGAACATGAATTCATGGATTCCAATATGCTATGAATGCACATACCTCGTTCCATTTGTATTTCATATATGTCCATCACTGTCAAATCTGAACCCCGTTCCGTCAATGCATCCTCTTCTGCTTGTTGTCAGCGATTCCTCTCCTCCGGCGGTATGCTAACATCAAGTTGTACAAATGCTCGATCGGCATTGGCGAGCCCGCGGAATGCAAGATTGAACTTTCTCAGTAGTGATCTGCCTGAATGATAAGGTCAGAATTTGACATTAAAATAAATACTGATTCGACGTACTGATGCGAACCATTTTCAGAAAATTGGAGTCATTCATCTGATAATCGAGCAACTCCTGCCGATGGGCCGCCGATATGCCTCGAGCGGAGGGGGAAATAACATTCAGAGAGGACCACAGTGTCTCCATAATCTCTCCATCAACCCGTCCAGTGCCGACTATGAAATTCGCTCCATAACGCACAAGACATTCTTGCCGATGCCCATGAATGTGCCATGCGCCGATTGCCGGCACTATTTCGACCTCCTTCGGTATGCATATGAACTTGCTGCCTCTAACTCGTTCCTGTAGGTTTTTGTGATATTGACAGTTGATGTCATAAAATGTAATGACACGGCGAATGTGTGTCATGTTGTATTGCAAAGCATGAGCCAGGGAATAGTCCATGTTCACTTGTCTAGTCATAATGCAAATCATCACTGATATTACTTCCGATATTACTTTACAAATGAAAAAAAAAAACCCTCACCTTTCTGCTTTCTGGAAATCTACCATGGAATGAGGATAGAAGCATCCATGCCTCGCACATGCTGCTCCACCAATTCCTGTAGCTTCCAAATTGTGCCGATCGGCATTTGCTCTGTTTACAGCCCGGTGATTGTTACAATCAGATCTCTAGGTTTGTACCGTTATCCATGTGCTTCATGTCACCAGAACACATACTCACCTGTGCTGGATATTGTGTGACATTTAAAAATTCTTTGTAGATTGGCCGCTTTACCACATATGCCAGCCCATCCATAAGCCATATGTCATCATCTGGTGCTCGCCCACGCATGTGCTCTGCTTTGAAGTTACCATCCATCACCACAGTCTGTGTATACTTCCAATGGGAAAAATCTGTTTCATCGGTCACCAGGATATTAATCCCTGGCTGCGGGCAGGCTGGGCAAAACAAAGCAAGACTGCCTTGAGTGGATGAAGGACCATGTGCCATTCCAACACCACTCCACTTGAGAGTCTTCAATAGCCACCATGTTCGAGATATCCTCATGAATTCCCGATATCTGTCCTGAACTCAATGTTAATGTCATGACAGCCAGACTGCAAATGAAATTGAAATACTGGAACCAAGTGAGGGAATACATTGGAGGTAATCCTTTTCAGCTTGCTAAAATAATTCATCGCTGAAGTTCCACATTCCACATTGTCTCGCAAGAAGTCATCCAGAACTCGGAACGTAAACGCAGTGCGGGGCTTTATGGTGGTCACCGAGAACAGTTTAGAATGGAAGAGTTGAACATGCTTCTCTGGTGCATTTGCACAACTACAGTATGTTATGACGGAAAAGTGGATGCCGGATGTATCCACAACAATGATGTAGTTGCTATCATTTGGTGGTGCAAGATGAGCTGGAACATCTGTAGACACAATGTCCTCCCAGGCATCCTCCTCCTTACAAATGTTTTCGGCATCGAAGACTGGACATTTTGCACCTCCATGGCCAAGATGGATTTCCATACCAGCCTGATGTTCCTGAGTACATAATGGGCATGGAGATTGATTGGATACTCACAAGTCGAAGAGATGAATCATCAAAAAACTGGCCAACCCACTGCTGTATTCGATGGAATGGACTTCTGATGTGCTGTTCTCTGCAACAACTAGTACAATACAATGGCTGCAAAAAACAATCTTTGCACCTATATATGCCTTCCTTAGGGCATTCAGATACAGAGCAAGGGTGATCAGGAGGAGAAGCCTCCATATCTAATAGAGTATCCAAATATAGCTGTTGAAATGGGAGCCAGTCTCGAAGAAAATCATTCTGGCTCTGTAATCATTCAATAGCATATACATTTTTGAATCAGACATGTCCTTAATTACCTTATGTTTATATTGTTGGAAATCAGGCACTCCTTCATTACTGACAGAGGAATGGAAAATCATCACCACTGGCACCATGATATAATGACAGTCTTCGTGCTTTGAAAGGTGATGCCGAAGTTGATTTTTCCTTTGAATCCTGGTCATGCTGCTTTGCTGGAGTGAGTTTGAGCAATTTTGTTCGGGATCCTCTAGTTGTTTCAACCGTCATATATTTGACCTTCTTGATGGGAGTTGAGCAGGAGACTCTCTTGACTTTCTTTGCCATGTTGGAGTGTCGTATGGGTGACTCCCTGTTCGACAAGATCCCGTTTAGTATAATACATCAGATTCATGGTTACGTTTACCAGATCATCAATGATATAACTGGCTACTTGGCTAAACTAAGATTGCCGAATTAACGTGATTGTAGAAGGCCAGACTCTAGCCCATCTGTCTTTTATATGTCCTTTAAGCCATAAGTACACATGCAAGGCTATATATGCTTGAGAAACAATATTTGGGTCACAGACAATCAAACATTAAATTAGTGATACCTCCAGATCATTAAAGAGCAAACTCTTGATCATGTGGTGTGCCATGACATAGAAACTGCTGCTGTCATTCGAATGACACTTGAATGGAATGACAGAATGCATGCTAAACCATGCTTGAAAGCCGTCGGAAGACAAGGAGTAGGTTGAACCCCACTATGAACCCCAACCACATGCTCAGTCCTCTGATACGCCATCCATATTATCATGGTTGATTTTTCCATCACCGAGCTTCGTCTTCTGCAGGATACTAAGGTGCCATGGAAGGTGGCAGAACACAAGCAGGGGAAATCCAAGGTTTTCCATGAGCTTGTAAAGAAGGCACACGCACTTGTGGAGACTAGAAGCTTGGGGAGAGAGGCATGGGACCAGTGAAAAAAGGCAGGTGTCAGAAAGAAAGTTACTCACTGTGCTAACTTGAATAACCTGCATACACAGGAATACTCCTCTTGGCTGAAGCAGTTCAGCCGGACGAGAAAGCCAAAGGAGCTGACTCGATATGGGAAGGCTTGGACAAAGAGAAGAATCATCGGCGAGACACACCATGACAAGGTCAAAGCATTGTTGCAAGCTGATTGGAACGCCGACCCTGGAACCCAACTTTACCTCAAACACTATCAAGCGGCATTAACCAAGGTGGTGAACAACCGGTCGGAAAAAGAGCTAGAAGAAGCTGAGGCGCAAGCCAATGAATGGAATGTTGGTCTCCTTCCGGATGGCCTTCGCGCAAGGTGAGTGACCGCACAGGTCTACATGGGAAAATAATGCTAACCACCATTGTAGGAATGGCGATGAGCTGGGTCAGAAATATGCCCGCAGATATGCCGAGAAAATGTGGCGGCAATGTGGTACCCGCGTAGTGATATTATCTGCATGGAGAGACAAGAATGAACAGTTGTGTTATACGATGTATGCCAGCACTGTTACGATGGGAACATATATCTGACGCTTCACCAGGCACGACTTCAATGATGCGATTGGGAATGGAAAGCTCTTCGGAGGCTTGGATGATGGAGGAATGGATGAAATAGAGGTAGCCTGGGCCAACTATGCAAAGGCTGCATTCAGCAGTAATGGAGAGGATAGCGACAATGAATTACCGGCAACACGGTCGGCAGGGCGCAAGAAGACCGGCGGCAGAACGAAAGTAACTCACGTTCGCAATGGTGTTCCATACCTTCCAGATTTTTGTGAACTCAGCCTGGATGATTCGAAGGCATTGATTCGTGAGTTCATCACCGGCTACTATAGTAAGTTGGTCCATGGGGTATTACCACCAAGTTAATTCCAATGCAATCTCAGGACTGGCGAGCGGAAACACAAAGTCAATCGTGCCATGGGCAGACATTCATGCCAACCCCGACAGGTACTTTGATGTGTCTCTGCTACCGGATGACATAACACTTGGAGAACTGTCTAAGCTGAAGAAGAAAGAGGTGATCAAAATTCTCGATTTTTGGAAAGAGCATGAAGATAGAAATTTGCGACCAGTGTTCCGTTTTCACCATACAAAAGGATGGGATGGAGAAATCATGGAGGCAGTTGCCAGTCCTAGGGACCTCAGTGGGGCGAATGATGATGCCGGCGATGGTGAGGGTGGAGATAAGCGTGCTGCCGACGCAAATTGTTACGTGTGGGCCGGGTAGGCTCGCACGTAGCCGCAAGATGACGAGGACTAGAACTTAAGGATGAAGGCTAGGGCTTGAGGAAGGCTTCGTGTAGAGAGGCCTTTGCTGAGACTGAGGGACTGG
>JBBPJJ010001280.1:0-10272 GCA_038088635.1 Veloboletus limbatus
AGAAAGCGTTAGATCACCGACGGTTCAGACGGTACTTAAAGAGAAGACGACACATACCACTAGCACCGGGGGAAGATGGGTAAAAAGTATAGGAGGGTGCAATTTGACTCTGAAACCCTGCAGTAGACCCTGCATAACAGAATCCGAGGCATCAATTGAGGTAAGCGTCGGAAAACGCGGCTGATTACTTCAATTCTCGGAGGGCCACCAGACATGAGACCTGAGGAAAATCATAGTCCGAGAAAGCGACTCTGGACTCCAGAACTTTGAAGACCGACCTAAGACTGCTGAAGTTGGTGCCAATTGCTGGCTTTCCAACCCTGGAGTAGGAATCATAAGGGGTCTCGATAGGCCCATCAGTAAAACAGCTGCTGGTTTTTGATGCTAATCGAGTGCTACAGACTGCTAACCGATGGTTCTGACCATAACCGTTTCGCTGATGGGCCTACCTCAGATCTGCTGGCGCATTTCCTTGGCACCTACCGTTACCCTTACGACATCAAAAGAAAACTCGTCAGCTTGAAGTGCGAAGTCCAGCTAAACGACTCAGAAGCAGAAATGTGCTACGCGTAGTAAATCAAGGTGTTTGGGGCGGGAACTTTATATCAGTGTCGTTGGAAAACTGTCGCTGATGGAAGTGCTTCAATTGAAGGCATAGTGCGGCCATGGTGCAATCATGGCCACGGGCCGCTGACAATCACTGCTGTTCCGACGGGTTGTCGCCAGAGGGCGTGGCATCCGCGCTGGCTCCCTGTCAAACTTTCAAGACGGGCTCATGCATCATTATAGCGGCATGGATAACGGCCAAGCTCCGCCGCCAGGTTACTACTGTAAGCATCGCCCGCTCGCATTTATCTTAGAAAAGTGAGTCCGCCGAATGCAAAATTTAACTCAAAATTTGGCATAGTTCGCAATGGAGACCCTGGATGATGATGTGATGCGGGCCCATCTCACTCAACTTCTTTTCTTTTTTTCATATCAACGTTACATTGGGTGGCTGCTGGCCCATCCTGCTTGTCCGACTGACCATCTAGTATAATACCCGAGTGTATTCTGCATTGAGAATGCGCTTCCATCCATTGAATTCTCCGTCGAGCCGGCATCCAAGGATATTTTCCTCACCGTTCATATTTGGCTCAATATTGACCGTGTTCTCATGTGTGGAAGCAAATTCAGGCAGTAAGTCTTCCGCACAGAATTCTGAGACCATTCACTGACGATCATGGATACACGCCTGTAGCCTGGGCCAAGCTCCCGATGAATGTCGCACCCTATCTCACAGAAAACGCTTATATTCCTTCCACTTTACCAGTTCTGGTCGGGACACCTCCTCAACAGATGAACCTCACTGTTGACGTATCATCTGGGATTTTTGCCACCTATTCGTCCGACTGTATCCTCTGTTCTGGGACAACAATGTTTGATCCAACTTTGTCATCGACGTACAAGGTGCGTCCTTACCCTTGTCCCTACCCTAGCAACACCATGTTGCTTGGGCTGAGTTGAACCACTGGCCAAATATCTTATGGTAGACAAATAACACTTTTTGGGATTTATCTACGCCATCCTTCAGCGGAGTGGAGGTTTCTGACACTGTCGGATTCGGGGGCCTTCTCAGTGCTGCAGACCAACCTTTTGGCAAGTCATTCATATCACTCACATTCAATCTTTCTTGACCCCCCCCCCCACCCTCGTTAGTAAACATACTTGATGGTTCTAACATAACCGTTGCGAGTGTTGTCCGGAATGGCCATCTTGGTCTCTTCCTCAATCCGCTTAATACTACCGCCGTCGCACAACATCTCCTCACTCACTTGTACGACGCGTCTTCGCTCCTCAATCCTGTCATCGGCATGCGGTTCGATCCTGCAGATCCCAAGATTACGATTGGGGCACTTGACCCGAACGACTATGAAGGGACGATCAATTGGGTCCAGCTGAACCAGAGTCCGGACCCCAAAGGTGATTATTTCAACACCTTCGACTTTGATGGCGTAAAGGGTTACGATGGTCAATTCGTACCTTATACGGGAACCCTGAGCGCGGCACTCGATTCTTGTGAGGAATTCATGATCACGCGTCTGTCCGTTTCGATTCAAGTCTGATTTTGTTTTGATGCAGTCTCGTTGTCTGTTTCCCTTCCCAACACAGACACCTATTTCAACAACGCCAATTCAACAGGACCCGTTCCACAGCCCGTTGGACTCATTCCTGATAGTGGACTCGTGGAATACAATTGCACATCCGACCCTTCTGCCCTTGCGGGTTCATCGGGTCCACCCCAATCGCCGTATGTCGCATTGACGGCAACAATCAACGGTGTCGACTATCCGATTGATTCCACAGGCAATTTGTTAAGGCCTCAGTCTGGAGTATCTTCTTCTGGGTTTTGTCCCGTCGGTATCAACAATAGGAGTGATTCTGCGCAACCAAGCATCGTGCTCGGGCTACCGTTCCTGCGGAGCGTCTACGTGTACGTCCCTTTCTAGCTTCACTTTTGTTTTCACGTTGATCATGATTAACCCAGCGCGTACCGATTCCCAACGGACAATTGTCCAGGGTACTATGGGTTCGCCTTCCCATCTGGGTCGAACCGAACACAGGCGCAGATCCCGCAAATACCGACAGCAACGCCGACCAATAGCGCACAATGCTTGTCTCTCGCTGCACCTACATCCACCCCGACAGCCAACGTCGTGCTGGCACAAGAAGCACTTGCTGCCAAGGGCACATATGTAGTGTACGGGAGACAAGGAGTGGATCAGGTGCCATTAATAGGCACGGACGACCTCCCTAAGATGGCGTGGAATTAGACGGCGTCGTCGGGGTGAGGGACAGTGGATAGCCTAATAGTAAAAGAGTAAAAGAGGCGGCACTCTTTACCTGCAATAGCATGAAGCTAGCAGTCGTTGATGTAGTGCACATCAATTGTCTGAGTAACTGCTTGGTTGCATCCTCGTTCTGACTGATTGCATTCCACATGAAAATAATCAGCCGAGGTGAGGTTACGGAAGCTCGAGTTGGAGTTTCAAGAAGATCGGTAGCCCTATGACTTCAGGGAGTGTATCAGGTTGCCCCGCCAGCTATGCGATGATTCAAATAATACAAGCGATCACGGGTGGGATGCACATGTAGTTTATGCCTTGGCACTGACATTAGTCTTTTTAGCCTCACTGTCGAGGTAAGTAGACGAACGCACTTCGTTGGATACTGGCCACGCATGCAGTGTTTTAAGTAAAAGATTCGAGCGGAGAAGATTGGTTGAAGAGAAGAGCTATGGAAGTTGATCCAAGACCACCTCCATCTCGTTCACACGACCGGCAGCAGAGCTCGAAGAGAACACGTCGGCACCGGAAGCAAGCGACTCTATCAGAAGCGCCAGCCGTGACGGGCCAAGATTAGGTTCCTATCCACCGACGGACACGTTTAGTTCCAAACAGTGTCCCTCAGGAAGGGGCGCACACACTTTGCGTATCTCCTCGAGATCGTCCCTGAAACCCTCCGCGATAGACGCCATCCAGAACTTGCGAAACTTTTCCTTGAGGGCTTGCTCGCTCTCTGGTGTGTTTGGGGGGACGAAAGGTGGGATGTTCACGGTAGGTTGCGGGGAGGGTGAGTCGCGCTGTGGAGGGGGTTCAGAGCGGCCTGGTTTGGATGACGGCAAGGATGGGTCGACGCTTTGATCTGAGTCATCCTGTGATGCATCAGACGATGAAGAGACGTCGTCTTCGCTGTCGACTCCATCCGTGTCATCTGGTGGCTGGTCTACGGACACGGTCTTGTTCGGCCCTGCCGACGTGTCTGATGAGGACGAGGACGAGTCCTCTTCAGACGACGACGACGAATCTGAGACGACTCTTCTCTTCCGTTTTCTGTTTCTTTTTCTTGCTAACTTTGACTGACCGGGTGCCATCAAAGTCGAAGATGTGACATGTCCTTACGTAATTAATTGACTGTGAACACCATCATCGACCACGACAATGAGCAGCAAGGTCGTCGGCGTCCTCGGTGCGCGTGAGCTTTCTTTTTCTCTTTGTACTTCATTCCAGATGTACTCACAACGCTCGCAGATCATTATATTCATCTCGTGTCGCTTCGGAAGACACCTAACATACCTGAACCCAACAGGCGGAGGCCAGCTCGGCCGCATGCTCGCAGCATCCGCATCTCTGCTCAATATAGACATTGTAATCCTTGACGTCGGCGAATCGGCGCCGGCGAAACAGATCATCGCTCCCCTCTCGCCCGCGCTCACCCATATTGACGGCTCGTTCTCTGATCCAGAAAAGATCAGACAGCTTGCGAGTAAAGTCGACATTATCACTGTGGAAATAGAACATGTCGACGTGGCTGTTTTAAAAGAGATCGAGTCGACGCCAGGCACGAGGGCCGTCATCCAACCCAGCCCCTCTGCCATCGCTGTCATCCAAGACAAGCTCGTTCAGAAAACTTACTTGCACGCCAACGGTTGTCCCGTCTCTGAGTTCGTCAAAGTCGAGCCGACGATCCAGTCGATAGAAGCCACTGCCACCCAGCTCGGTCTCCCTTTTATGCTCAAGAGCCGAACGCTCGCATACGACGGACGAGGTAACTTTGTCGTTCGGACACTTGATCAAGCAACAGAAGCACTGGACGCGCTCGCCAACCGTCCATTATACGCTGAAAGATGGGTCCCCTTCATCAAGGAAATTGCAGTCATCGTCGTACGTACTACTAACGGTGACGTCGTTTCCTATCCTGCGGTCGAGACTGTCCACAAGGACAACATCTGCCACCTCGTCTTCGCTCCCCTCCGGAGCCAGGATTCCCTTGTAGCTTCTCGTGCACAGCGTGTGGCCCAGTCTGCCATCCAAACATTCCGAGGCGCAGGCGTCTTTGGCGTTGAGATGTTCCTCATGGAAGACGGTATGCACAGATCGTCGCTAACCCTCACCTCGCTCACTACCACCACAGGCACAATATACATCAACGAAATCGCCCCTCGACCTCATAACTCGGGGCACTATACCATCGAAGCCTGCTACACCTCCCAGTACGAAAATCACCTTCGTGCCATCCTCGGGCTGCCACTTGGAAGCACCGCCCTCAAAGTCCCCTCTGCCGTCATGCTCAACATCATCGCCAGCTCTACTTCCATGGACCCTATCCAAGCCTTTACCTCTACTGCACTCACGATCCCCGGTTGCGCTATCCACCTTTACGGTAAATCCGAATGCCGGCCGGGCCGAAAAATGGGGCATGTCACTCTCGTCGCGGACACCGATGCTGACCTGCGTGCGCGTCTCCGCCCCCTCCTGTCCGCCCTTCCTAGTACACCGGCAGAGATCGATGCCTATGCCCCACCCTTGCCTGTCCTAGGGAGCGGTCGCTCAAGTGCGCACCCGATCGTAGGCATTATCATGGGCTCCGACTCGGATCTTCCCACACTCCTTCCTGCTGCGCGTGTGCTCGACCAATTTCGCATCCCATACGAGCTGACGATCGTCTCTGCGCACCGTACACCAGACAGGTTGGTCTCGTATGCACGTAGTGCACGGGCGCGGGGGCTGCGGGTCATCGTGGCTGGCGCAGGCGGCGCGGCGCATCTACCGGGGATGGTGGCAGCGATGACCAGCATCCCGGTAGTGGGTGTTCCCGTCAAAGGAAGCGCATTGGATGGGGTAGACTCTTTACATAGTATCGTGCAAATGCCGGTAAGACGCTTTTTTCATCGGTTGGCGTATTCACTGGGCGTATGCTGACACCGATACGGTGTCGCATAGCGTGGTATACCGGTAGCGACGGTGGCGATAAATGGGGGCATGAACGCGGGTCTGCTTGCCGTCCGCATTCTTGGTGTGGGCGTGCCGCATCTTTTCACGGAAATGGAAGGATATCTCCAGGGACTCGAAAACGAGGTGTTGACCAAAGTAGACAAGCTCGCTGAGGTCGGGTGGGAGAAGTACGAGGTGAAACGTTAGGGGGGACTACCTGACCCGTAATACCACCCGAAACGGTGAAATTACAAGTATTATAAGAGTTGACGAGCGACGTATCTCGAGGCAAGCATAATTTACAAGCTGAGACACGTTCTTAGCAACGACTCGAGGTGAACGAGAACTAGGCCTGGTGATTTCGTGGAGATCGAATTGTCTGCCAATCTCGAGCGACTGGGTCCAAGTGTTGGAGAGCAATGTCAGTCGAAAATTATAATGCAGCGAGTTCTGCTCGATCTAAGCTTAACATTCCCGCTTGCGCCATCATCCAAACTTCCATGGCCACCGATTTCTGGGCAAGTTCACACTAGTTGGGGCCAAATCCTCATGCCAGCGTGACCATCGTAGCTCACAAGAGTTTAAATTCTACTAGCAAGCGATGGATCGTCGACCGTGCCACGCTCTGTCAAGCTCGCGCAGACGACCTCCCATACGTCGGCGACGCCGAACACTTTACATACTTGTCCATCTTTTTCGCCGACGGTTCGTCGCAACCTCTTTCCCTGCGTGCAATCTAATCATGATGCATGCATGCAACAAGTCGTCACCAAGCTCGGCAAGAAACTGAACCTGCGACAACGCGCGATCGCGACCGCGATCGTCTTCTTCCGCAGGTTTTACATCAAGAACGCGTACTGCGAAACCGACCCGTTCGTCGTCATCGCCGCATGCTGCTATGTCGCCGGAAAAGCCGAAGAGTCGCCCGTACACATCAAGAACGTCGTCGCGGAAGCGCGTTTGTTCTTTAGCCGTGCGTCTCTCTCTCTCTCCTCGTTTGTGTGCCGTGCGGCCGTTCCTTTTTTTTTTTTTTTTTTTTTTTTTTTTGGCGCAGCGTCCGTCTCACGCAGTTTTTTGTATTTTTCGGTGGGGGGTTGGGACAGAGCACCCTTTTGGAGTCAAGTCGTTTTCGTCTGATAATTCAAAACTGGCTGAAATGGAGTTTTATCTCGTCGCTGATCTGGAATGCGACTTGACCGTCTTCCATCCCTACCGCACGCTCATGGCACTCTGCAAGAAAGAAGGCGGGAACGAGTTGACGGCCGAGGCGGGGGAGGTGGGCTCCGGGGTCGAAGATGCACGATACTGGGGTACGGGTGAGGGACAGCTAGAGTTGAGCGATGACGCACTCCAGCTCGCATGGTACGGTATATCCCTCTTTTTGATTTTTGGGGTGAGTGTACCCGACATCGACCCTCAGGTCCGTCATAAATGATACCTACCGATCCGACCTATGCCTGTTATACCCTCCGCACCTCCTCGCCATCACAGCCCTCTATCTCACGCTCGTCCTACACACACCCACGAGGGACCTCCTCCAACAAAAATCAGCCCCGAACCTCCCCAACGACGGCCACGCAAACACCCTTCGCAGATCCTCCCGCCAAGCGTCCAACACGTCCGTAGAATCCAAGAAACCGCAGGACATTATCGGTTTTTTTGCGGGCTTGAACGTGTCCATGCCCCTCGTCTCTACGATCGCCCAAGAGATGATCTCGCTCTATTCCGCATGGGAATGCTATCGGGAAGACGGGGAGGCGAGCGGCACTGCCTCGCGCGGTGCGTTGCAGATCCCGCAGACGCGCGCGGGGTCGCCGTATTCGACAGCGACGACAAAGGGGAGCATAAAACGGGCGCTTTCGGGGAGCAGGAGTGGGAGCGGTAGTCGCGTGACGACGCCGGCGGAAGGGACGGAGGAACCGGAGAAGGTGGACGGGGCGAGCGTGGTCACGCCGCTGATGCTCGTGCAGTTGTTGACGCGGATGCGCGAGAACAGGCTGTCTGATTTGGCACGTTCGACACAGGGACGACCTGTGGTTGTGGACAAGCGGTTGGAACGGGCGCAGGCGGCGGGTTAGGGGAGCCCACGCTGGCTCATGGACTGGCCTGCAAGAGGTGCGTATGAATGTCGACATATTGTTACAGCAAAAGATCGACCACCATCAGAGAAAGAGACGAGGGATGCTTGCATTGACTGTGACAGCCAGGCGGGTGTGTCTTGACGTCTTTACTTGTCATGGATGAGAATGTGTGGAGTGTCGTCCGAGCCTGTATTACTGGGACTGAGCTCTGAAAACGAGCAGGGACTTGCCATCGAAAAGTGTGCCCATCAGAGCTACATGCGAGGAGATCGTGAAGCTACTTGCATGTCCACTGGACTGCCAGACGGCCATACTAGTCCCAAGTGTGCATGTAAGCCCATCGGTCGGCAGGAGGTGAGCGTCGACATTAGTGATTTCTCCGACGCTACCGTTTGCGTAGGTCTCTCTTCGCTGTGCTGTACAATCGTGACCCTTCAGTCGGCGGCCAGTACCGTAGTTCAGTCCAATCCAGTCCAGCTAGCAGCGCGGAATTGAAAAAGGATGCACGCGAACGTCTTGTTCGCCGTCGAAGCCTCTCCCCCCCTCCCCCATCCAGTGACCTCGCGCTTTCTTCGCTGCCATGCGGTACATATCACCGTGTGGTCCGCCTTTCGCCGCATCCGCAAGAGCGACATAGATACACTTGGACGGAAACTGCGGAGTGATGCCCATGGAAACCGCACAGCCTGAAATCTGTCAGCCAGCGATCACTCGGCAGATAAAGAGCGCCTCTCTCGTCAATCGATCTGCACGGTGACCATCCCGAGATGTCCCTACCACCCTTCGACCACGACACTCCGGCCAGGTTCACCGAACCGCCCAACCCGACGTGGTCTTATTGCCAAAGGGTTGACAGCACACCCGTGGGCCGGGCATGGTTGGAAGGCGAGAACCAGGGCTGGAAAACCATCAACACAGCAGAGTACGATCGCACGTAAGCCTGCACCCCGTGGACGCAGCTGCAGCTCGAACGTATCACAGGATGCTGTACAAGCTCATGATCAGCGGCGTCGTGCCAAGGCCAATCGCTTTTGTCTCCACTATCAATAGTGATGGTATTGAAAATCTGGCTCCGTTCAGGTACACGACACTAGTCTTCGCCTCGACGGCATACTGATATCATTGATGCAGCTTTTTCAACGTGGTGCGATCGCCATATACCGTATGACCCCCTGGATACACACGCTAACACGCGAGCATCCAGGTCACCAGCTGGCCACCTATCGTGTCCTTTGCGTGCACGAACACAGCGACCCGGATCAAGGACACGGCAAACAATGTCAAGAACAGCCAAGGCTTCACAGTGAACATCATCAGCGAACCGTTCATAGAGAATGCGAATATCACATCGATAGACTCGCCCCCTGGCTTCGACGAGTGGTCCATCAGCGGACTGACCAAGGCACCCAGTGTACTTTTTCCGTTCTTCCGACGATGCGCGTCTGGGATGCCTGGCTGATCGTGATTTCATTATTGACAGGTGCACGTCAAGGCATCCAGGGTCAAGGAGAGCGCATTCAGCATGGAATGCGAACTCTTCCAGACGATCGACGTCGTCCACCCTGCGACCGGAGAATGTACGAGCACGCTCGTGCTGGCGCATGCCAAATACATTCACGTTCGCAACGACATGCTGACCGAACGTGGAACGATCGACATCACCAAATACAGTCCCATAGCGCGCCTGGGTGATATATCCTACGCCTCCGTTGGCGATCCATTCCGGCTGCCCCGCGCTGTATGGGCTACGGAGGAGAGTAAAGTGCAGGAAGCACTACAGCGTCTCTAGAGGGGGACGGTTGTAAAGTAATAGACAGTAGAATTGTCGTGTGAAACTGCAAACCATGCGCGCTCAAGCGTCAAAGGTCAAGCGATGGATGACCGTGGCCGGTGTTGGGCACGCAGGCGGCCGACGGGCGCTGAACGCGAGCGTCGTTCGACTCGCTGTCCGATCGCTCTCTCAGAACCGAGGTCATCCACCCGGGGTTCGTCGACAACGCATGGACCTCTTTTTCAAGCAGGACAAGGCGTCCCTGCCCCCCTTTGATCGCGGCCTCGGCAGCAAGTATGCACGTCCACCTGGTCGTTGGTGCCAAAAAAAATCGACAGCACCCCCGACGGCCGGGAATGGGATGAGGGCCACCGCAGAGGAGGATCCCCACGTAAGCCTTGTCCGTCCGAATGCACGCACTTGTCTGAGTATACACCAGCAAACTGTACGCGCTCATGGTCAGCGGCGTCGTCCCCCTAGACCGATTCGCCCTCGTCTCCACCATCTCACCAGACGGCGTCGAGATCTTTGGCGCCATTCAGGTGCGCATTCAACCTTTCCCCCCCCCCCCCACCTAGTAGCCACCAATGAATCTAATGCGGTGACTTGTGCGACGGCATCATGACAGCTGTGGTTCGGAATGGTACGTCGAAAAAAAAACTTATCC
>JBBPJJ010001281.1:0-10272 GCA_038088635.1 Veloboletus limbatus
CAACAAACAGCCTCTGTATGATTGAGATCCAGTATGTTATGGCAAAAGTCCAAAAACTGTTACAATGGTGTTCCTGTTTTAAAACAGTCATATCGTTGCAACCCCTAGGCCACATCACATGACCCAGAGACCGATTTGTAGCCAAGGGTGTGTACTTTGTTTGGTCTCACCAAAGCGAAGCGATATTCCCACGGGTGGTTGCAGGGCGCTTCATGCCCCAGTTTGGGGTTAGTTATTGTAACGCTTTTTGGAGTCACTGTACTTACTCACCACCTTTGACTCTTCAACAGAGTTCTTTCCGCTTCCATCGCATTCTGCGATGTTCTTTCATTTATCCTTTTACTTCCTTTTTCCTTTCATAGTCTTGGTCCGTGCTAGCCTCTCCCAACATATATAAACCGTACTAGCACGACCTGTATTCTTTAACTTTGAGCTCCGCAATTCTACGCTCTAAAAGGTCTTGCCTCTCAGTTCGTCGACTTCAGTCTCCAAGTCCCTCAGTCTCAGTAAAGGCCTCTCTATTAAACGAAGCCTTCCTCAAGTCCTAGTCCTAGTCCCAGTCCTAGTCATCTTGCGGCTACGTGCGAACCTACCTGGTCCACACGTAACAGTTCAGAGTTGACAGGTGGAGTAGAGGCGGAACGGAGTTGGTGTTACACGAAGTGTACTAATGGGAACGAGGAGCTAGCAAAGTAGCACCTCCACTACGAAGAGGGTGCACTTCCTTGATCTCTTGTGCTAGTGAAGACTAAGGATACTTGCCACTCGAAGGCAAGGCTAAGGAGGACTGAGGTTTGGACTGAGGGACGACTGAGGGACTATGGATGATCCAAGTGTATGCTAGATTGTGCAGATCGAGAATGAATACAAAGTACAATAGGTGAAGTACTTAAATAAATGGAGATATGTAATCATAGAATATGATGGAAGGAGAAGATTAGCTAATCAAGAGGTATGTGTAAGCATAGAACCAGATGGAATCCAGGAGAAGATTAGCTAACCACACAATTATGAGAGAAATCATGGTAAAGAGAGAAAGTTCAAGGAGGAATATAAAGATGGGTGCGATCACCACACAAGAAGAGAAGCATATGATTATAAGAGTAGAGAAACATACCACTAACATGAGAAGGCGAAGAACAAAGAATGGAGAAACAATATGTAGAACAAAAGAGGAGGAAAATTGTAACAGGAGGCGAGAGGACTGAAGTTGATGAGGTTGCAAGGCAAAGACTTAAGCTAAGATTGTGGAGCTCAAAGCTAAATTACATGGTTGTGCTACGAGTGTTTATATACCCGAGAAAAGCGAGCATAGACCAGGATAAAAAAAGAAGAAGAGAACTGCACTAGTGATAGGCCATGCAGGACAAAGGGTATGAGTACTGCATCAGTGAAGGGCAATGTGGGGTCTAGGGTGAAAGATAAGAGGGCAATGCTTCAAGAAGCATTGGAATAGAAGAGAACCTGGTTGACAGGCATAAATGAAAGAGGCTATGTATTGACTCCATTGATGAGTCAAAGATAAGATGGAGATGAATGAGGCAATGCATATAAGACAGACTCGTGGTGGAAGAAGCTTGATGGCAGAGGAAAGGTGAACCTGGATGTTACCATGGAGGAGCCATCAAGGAAAAAGAAAAATAAGTCCAAAATAGGTTAGACGGTAAGAAAAATCATAACAGTGTTAGGTGAACTCCAACTACTCCAGTGACAACTCTGGGGTAGTGCAATAGGTCAGGAGTTTGGCTTCAGCAACTCTAATGGAGTGCTGTGCCCTTGTCCAATTTTCATCCCAGTATTTACAGATGGTGTTGGGGCAGAAAAGACTTAATGCTGACTGGCAGCGAAGTCGAGTATGGGTTGGATGCGAGCAAAGTTCTCAGATAGAGAACAGAAGACAAAAGGGAGTTGAACTCAAGTCAATATTCAAACTGAGGTGCTCTAATGACTACTGACATGCTTTTATACATAAGTGCAGAGTGGAAAAGAATGGAATGGAGTATGGAATGGAAGTCAGGTGAACGATGAATATGAAAGTAACCATAGAATTGAATGGCAGATAGGAATGATGGTTGCAAATGATCGTAGACAATGTCTCAGATCTGATAGATATGAAATAGATGTCAGAAGTCAGAAATAAAGGGTCAGACATCAAAGTCAAAGGTCGTATGAAATACACATCAGAGTCATAGTGGAGCAGAGCAGAGTGGTGTTGCATAGGGGTTCAGAGGATGAAATAACAGAGTTGGGGTGCAGAGTTGGACTTGGGGGTTTGGAATATCACACAGTCCTAATTCTTTTTTCTGTGTCATCATCTCCACAGCTTCTTTATGGTTCAGCACATGGTCAAGCATGTTGTAGCTCAAATTCCACCTAGTAGCGATATCACAGGGCAAGTTCATGACTCCAAGGTTCAGCTGTTCAAGGGTTCACCACCATTCTGGGAGCAGCTTCATCATCAAGTTGATCAGTTTGTATGTGAGCTCCTGAATCTGCCAGAGAATTGAGTAAAAAAGGTATGTTTCAGTCTCTAAAAGACCATTTAACTTGGCTAGCACTATCTGTACTGGACAAATCTTTTCCTGTAGCTCT
Source organism: Veloboletus limbatus (assembly GCA_038088635.1). Classification (NCBI taxonomy): domain Eukaryota; kingdom Fungi; phylum Basidiomycota; class Agaricomycetes; order Boletales; family Boletaceae; genus Veloboletus; species Veloboletus limbatus. The sequence goes on from JBBPJJ010001281.1 coordinate 2,593, forward strand.
TTTTTTCATCAACTGACATCTCTTCTGTCTCATCGACCCACCCATCAAGGTTGTTATCCACCGCTTCAGCATCAACATGACTGGTTTCACCATTCCTACTCTCTATCTCGTCCTTTCCACTTTTGTCCAACTTGTGCAACTCTTGAGCCAGTTAAAGCTCCCCATGCACAAAACTATTCCCATCATCATTCATCCAACCACCTTTCTGTGCCTCAAATATGCAAAGGAAAGACTTAGCAACAAGGTTCATCATATGCAGGAAGCACCATGCATGTCCCATGATTCCATCATAGTCTGGCAGGTTGAATTCTAACACATCAATTATCGCATTGTTATTTGTAGTATTGTCATACAGAGGACCTTTTTGCTCATAAGTAACACATTCTCAATGCCATGTTTCTCAGTGGCGAATTCTCACTGACCTTCTCTCCAATCCCAAACTCTTCTAGAATCTTTTGAAGGGCTGCAGCAAGTGTCATACCAGTATGCGACTGCATGTCTGTTAGCAAGGGTGTCAATATGGTACATTGCTATGCAAACCTTAGCCACCTCAATGAGGTCTAATATGGTCAGCAGTGTTGCAATGGCATGCTCCATTTGCAGGGAGCTGGGAAGAGCAATGCAGACAGATCTTACATACCTGAGAGAGATGGTAATGGTTGAGAGTCAAGAGTGATTGTAAGTCAGCTAATGTTATTCATACTCAGCTCCTGCTTATATAGTGTACAGGTAGCTGCCTTACTAAGCTTATTACTAAGTGTATGATAGGGTAAGGTAAAGTACAATACGTTTTCAACACTTCCCCTTGCTTGGTGTACATAGTAGAGTAAGCACCGAAAGAAGAGAACGTAGCGAGTTTAAACGCTGTTGGAGAAAATGAGGCCAAGCTGTGAGTGGAATTTCTCGAACGTGACATGAACGAGGTTCTTGGTGAACATATCCACCGGGTTGTCAGTCCCAGGGATACACAGTAGCTCAACATCCTTGGTATTCATTATCGTGTCCCACACGAAGTGATACCTGATCTGGATGTGCTTTGACCATTTCTCTGTAATGGGGTTTTGCGCGATGAATAATGACCCCTGATTGTTGCCACAGATGGGAATTGGACCAAGGTTGAAACCAAGTTCTTTCATTATCTGGCGGATCCAGATGGCTTGGCGAGTGCAATCGCTTAGAGCCATGTATTCCGCCTTGGTGGACGACAGGGCAGTGGTTTTTTGTAAGTGTGAATTCCACAAAAACACACAATTCACCAGTTTCATGTAGTACCCGGTTTGGGAATGGCGAGTGAGATGATCCTGACCCCAATCAGAGTTGGTACAGGCATAAAGTCCCTTATCCAGGAAGCCATCATACACGAGCACGTAGCTTTGTGTTACAACAAGGTACCGGCAGATATGCAGGGCCTTATCGAGATGGGCTTGTGATGGATTCACAGATGCACGGGCAAGGGTGTTAACTGCGTGCGCGATATCGGGTCGAGTGCCGATCATGAGATAGAGTAACGAGCCAATAACCTGCTGGAAGCGTGTCCGCAATGCAGGGTTGATAGGGGCATCGTTCTTCTCCAGATAGTAACTGGGAGGGAGTGGTGTATAGGCAGGCCTAGCGTTTGCCATGCCACAATGTTCGAGAACTTTAGCGAGGTATTCTTGCTGGTCCAGGAATATTTTCCAGCCATCTCGCTTGATTGCCATTCAGAGGAATTCATGAGGCTCTCCGAGATCATGACATTCCCACTTCTTCATGAATGCAGCCTTGAGCTTATCTACTAAAGCTCAGTCAGGTCCGCAGAAGAGGGAATCATCAACATAGATTATGGCAAGCACGAATGTTTTGCTGACTCGATGGACAAATAGTCCAGCGTCGGAGTGCAAGCAGGTGAAACCTAGCTCCTTCATAGACTTATCCAGTGTTTTTGTCATATCCCGAACTCCGCAACCCAACTCCATCGCTCCACAACTTGGCTCCGTCATCCTGTCCTCTTCCAAACTCCCAAGGCACCCCGCAACCCTGTTCCGTTCTGTCCTGCTCTGCAATTAGGTATATAAACCCGTCGATAGTCACTAGAGTACCTCAGTTCAAATATCGACTTAAGTTCAACTCCTCTTCTGTTCTCTGATCTCTGTCTGAGCTCCTTCGCTCGCATCCGACCCTCACTCGACTTCGCTGCCATTCAGTGTTAAGTCTCTCTGCTCCAATTCCGCAAATACCGGGACAAGAGTCTGACAAGGGCACAGTGCTCCGTTCAAGTCACTGAAGCCGAAGTCCCGACAAGTCGTGCTACCCCGGAGTTGTCACCGGAGTAGCCGGAGTTGATTCAACCTGACTTTAACAGTTTTCCACCAGACAAGCCCGGCTTGTTTCAAGCCGTAGATTGCGCGCAGGAGTCGTAGGACCTTGCCTTTGAGATAAGGGGGCAGGAAACCCTCAGGAAACACCATGTAGAGTTCCTCTTCCAGTTCGCCATAGAGATAGGCGGATCGTACGTCTAGTCCGGTAATATACCATGACTCAAGCGCGGCGAGTGCGAGCATGCATTGGACAGTTTCGAATCGTACCACTGGGGAAAAAATCTGATCAAAATCAATGCCCTCCACTTGGGAGAACCCTTTGGCTACCAATCTGGCATGTTTACAGCCATCAGGTTTGACATCAAAGACCCATCGGTTTTTAATCACCTTACGGTGAGTGGGGCGATCAATGATCTGGTAGACGTTTCGGTCTTTGAGCATTTGGAGCTTGGTCTCACAAGCTTTATGCCAGAGGGTTTGTTCACCTGCTGGCAGCTTAAGGATATTGCGGTATGACCATTCGCGATAATTGACTGATGCGTGGTGGTGATTGTCCATAGGGACGGCCCGATTGAGTAAGAAGTGGGCCAGCTCATCTCCCCCTGCCTGAACCAGGCGTTCAACGAGGTCCTCGGAGTCGGCATCATCGGGCGCCACAGAGGGTTCACCCAGAGCATCAACAGAGGGATCAGGAGTGGCGGAGGGACCCAGCTGGACAAGTTCATGCCAGCATGTATCACGCTCAATCTCCTTGAGCTACTGAAGGGGATGGCGTTGTTCGCCATAAACATTGCCTGGCTGAACAGGTGGGCGGCATTGACACTCACTGCAGCGAGGAGCGGGAGGTACAGCCGGAGGAGGACAAGGTGCACGAGGAGGAGTAACTGGTGCAGGCTCCGCAAGAGGCAGATGCTCATCACCAGAAGGAGATGCAGGTGCAACCGGTCGAGGACGAGAGTGAGGGGCAGCTGTATCTTCATCATCAGAGGGGATGGAACCAGAACCAACATCCGGGTTATCCTCATGCCGATGTGTAGGCAAACAGTGAGATACCAGACCAGAAGGTCTCATGCGCTCACAGTTAGGGAAGTAGTGCTCGTCGAAGACGGCATGTGTGCCAGTAAAGGGAGCAGTGTTACTCCGTATGAACAGGTAGTTCTGGTCACTACCAGGAGCTACACCGAGGTATGTCATCATCTCGGATTTAGGGGCGAGTTTGCCTTTTCGGGTTTCATCGGGAATGTGCACATAGGCACCACATCCAAAAACTCGAATATGAGAGATAGCAGGCTTGCGCCTGTGGAGCAGCTCGTACAGGGTTTTCCACTGGAGACGAGCGTTAGGGGTGCAGTTGTAAACATGAGCCGCATGCTTGAGGGTGAATTGCCTGAAGGAGGGGGGTAGGCAGGCATCAAGGCGCATCGCCTGAGCCTTGTCCACCAAGGTGCATATGAAACGCTCCACACGTCCATTCTGCTGGTGAGCATAAGGAGTGGATTGGTGAATGTGAACACCGTTATCCTGAAGAAAGTCAGTGAACGCCTTGGAAGTGAATTCTCCCCCTGCATCAGAGCGCCAATGCTTGATGTTGACGTTGAACTGTGTTTGCACATAGGTGAAGAACTGCTTGGTGACCTGAAGGGCCTGATCCTTGGTTGCGAGACAAGAAATCCAGCCCAAGGATGTATAGTCATCGTAAAACACAGCAGCGTATCGCTTCTTCGTGTAGCTGAGAGTCTCAAACGATTTCAGATCGCAGTGGATCAACTCAAAGGGAGTGGTAGCCCGCATCTCGCTATGAGGGAAAGGATGGTTGGGCTGTTTGCCCAATTGACAACCGTGACATAAGTCGGGTTGATCCAGGATAGGGATGTCCGGGCAATTGGATGTGTGACGCTTTGCAGCGCGGAGTACTTCTTTCAAAGCATGCCCAAGTCGCCAGTGCAGAAGTTCGTAGTCGACTGCAACCAGTGTGAGAGTCTGCACATTGTGGACAGGAGGGGCGGATATCCAATACATGGTGTCACCTGGGTGGGTATGGAAGGATAGGAAGTTCGAGTTGGTGCAGGTGTCATGAAAGTGGATGGCGTCCTCATCCTGTTGGATTCCGATACACTTATTGCACAGGAGGGTGCCCATGGAAATAAGTTTCATGGTGCAACTGGGCATATAGATGACTGGCGATAATTGCACAAGTCGTTGGTTGTACTGCACGAGGACAGTACCAGTGCCGAGTATGGGTGCACTCCCATTTGCTGTCTGGGAGGATGTGGGCGTAGAGTATGGCTTGTACTCCACAAAATCATCATAATCGCATGTGAAGTGGGCAGAAGCCCCTGAGTCGAGAAGCCAAGTATCACGAGGCGTCTCATGGGAGTGTGCTTTCCCTTTACCCTTCTTGTCATTCTTACAATTGTCACACTGAGCATATTCATCCAACGGATTTTCATTGTTGGGAAACGTAGCTACAAGTGGTGTAACTACGAATGTGCAAGTGTTTCTACGTACAATTTCTGCATGGAAGGCTTGCTCGTCAGCTCGTGTGTAAGAAGGACAGAGGAAGAAAGGTACTTGCCATTTCATAGGGTCATCAGAGTCAAGGAGCCCGTAAGAGTATGGATCCTCATCCTTGACGATGTTGCCTTGGGCATCCACGACATTGCTATGGGCGTCAATATCCACCAGTTTCACGTAGACATCGGCGGCCTCGGAGAAGAACCTCTCGAGGTACTCATCCCGGATGTCGTCTACCTCGCCCATGCTTACCGTGTCGTCGTCATCGACGCGAGTGGTAGGGGCAAGTGGGACCTGCATGTCATCCTTGAGCCTTTCGGCGAGGGAGTGCATGAGGTCAATGAGCGGGGCATCGTCCGGAATGAGAGCCAAAGGTGGGCAGGAAGAACCAGAAGGTTCTGTATCTGCACCACGAGGGCGCTCGCGGGAGACCACCTCATCGAGGTGTCGGAGGGTAGAGGAGGTAGCGGGGACCTCGAGGGAGCGCGCCAAAGAGGCGGCTTGCTGCGTCTGAGGGAATGCTGGTGATCCATAGTGGGTCGCGCCGAGTGTGTTGGAATGCCTGCGGTAGTCGCGAGGCAGCGGCAGAAGAGAGGAAGTGGAGGGTGCCATTGAACTGGATGGGCTTATCCTCTCTGAATAACGGACGGCCGGGCGAAGGATGTCGGAGGGTGAGGGGAAGATGACCGGCGCATTGAAAAGGGATGCGAATGAAAATGATGATGTGGCGGCTTTTTCAGCCGCCTGGTGTGCTCACCTCTCATGGTGAGACTGTCGGGAGCCCTCGGATCTCTTGCGCTCCTGGCGCTCCTTGCGCGAAGGCTTGGAGCCAGAGCCCAAGCCGGAAGGGCCAGCAACTGGCTGCTGCTGTTGCTGGGAGAAGCAGGGGTTGTTTTGCTTGTGCTTGACAGGCCCAGTCTTGTGCACGTGAGGCGCAGGAGGGTTGGAGCGGTTGGAGGGCTTACGCTTGGAAACGTGTTGTTCCCAAGTAGCCACCATCATGCGCTCAATGCGATCGATGGAGGGGGTGACTGCGAAGGAGGCGGAGTCGCCTCAAACAGTGCCAGCATTCAAGAGCTGGGTGGCGAAGTCAGCGTACGATGGGAGTTTTGACAAAAAGATCATGGTTTTGATCTTGTTGGAGACGGGGTACTCGAGTTGCTCGAGTAGCGCGAAGTGCGCATTGGCCTTTGAAAAGGTCTGCACAGGATGGTTGTTCTCCAGGAAGGTCAGGCCCATGAGAGCCTTGAATTCCGTGTAAGCAGAGGCGAGGGAGGGTGTGTCGTATGCGTCTTTCAACGCGTCCCAGAGGGTGTTGGCAGTCTGGTAGTCGGAAAATGTCGATGTAATGTTTTGGTCAATTTTGAGGCATATAGTCCCAAGAGCCTTATCATCGTTCTTGTCCCACTCGAGCTATTTGGCATCGAGTGCCTCCTGCTCAGCGGGGGTGAGGGTGACCTGCATGTGCTGTCCCTCAGTGTTGATGGCAGTCGGATGTGCCAGGCGAGGACAACGAAGCTTCTGGAATACTCCTGCGAAGTGCAGGTATGCATCCATCTGCTGGGCCCAACGTTTGTAGTTGGGGCCGATGAGGACGGGAAGCTCTTTGAGGGAGGAGGCCATTGGATTGATTTCTGGGTAGAACATATTAGCTCAATTCGAAAAGAAATGAGGGGAGCGGGGTAGCCGCGTCGCCGAACGACGTTCCAGAGCCAGGAAATCAGAGGGACATAGTCTCCTCCTATCCCGTTGTCTGGGTGACCATGCCAGAGAGCATTTCCACATCGTCTGGTGCTCGCCTTGTTCAGGACAGAGCGGTCGTTGACCTCAGAGGAGAGCATTTCCACATCGTCCTTGTCACTGATCGCATTCCAGGCAGGCTGCATTGCACGTCTTGTTCAGATGGCAAGCGGGGCTCATAACCTGTTGCAATGGCATGCTCCCTTTGCAGGGAGCTGGGAAGAGCAATGCAGACAGATCTTATATACCTGAGAGAGATGGTGACGGTTGAGAGTCAAGAGTGATTGTAAGTCAGCTAATGTTATTCATACTCAGCTCCTGCTTATATAGTGTACAGGTAGTTGCCTTACTAAGCTTATTACTAAGCGTATGATAGGGTAAGGTAAAGTATGATACGTTTTCAACAAGCAGCACTCCTTTGCACTCCAAGTGCACACAGATGGCAACAAAGGACCAGTGGTTTGGTGAGGTCCATGCATGTTACGTGTGGGCTTGGGTAAGCTCGCACATAGCCCTGGTGAGTGCTAGGACAAGGGAAGCCTTGGCCGATGCCGTCGATGGTGTACGCGAAGACGTAGGCTGCACACGGATAGTGCCAGCCAAGGAATCGTATACCGGGTCGAGCGCGGAATCAGCGAAGGAAACTAGGATTGCAAGGGATAGATCTAGGACTAGGATACAAGGGAAAGTCCAGGGACTAGGTGGAAGCCCAGGGAGATCAAGAATAGGGAACATGGTACGTGCTACTAGGGTTTATATAGCGTAAGGTAATGGGCACGGACCATGTCGAGAGAGGAAAGAGAGAACAGCATCAGTCAAGGGCTGTGTGGAATGAGGACAGCACCGGTCGTGGGCTGTGCGAAGGAAGGTCATAGAATACGAAGGAAATGGAGAGAAGAGACCAAAGAAGGAAAGCACAGGAAGTAGGCTGTGCGAGAAGAGAAGCCAAGGCTATGCACGTGAGAGCACAGGGCTAAGGGTATTCTATGAATGGAAAGGAAGATGTTACGTGTGGGCTTGGGTAAGCTCGCACGTAGCCCTGGTGAGTGCTAGGACAAGGGGAGCCTTGGCCGATGCCGTCGATGGTGTACGCGAAGACGTAGGCTGCACACGGATAGTGCCAGCCAAG
>JBBPJJ010001283.1:0-10260 GCA_038088635.1 Veloboletus limbatus
ATAGTCATCATTCTTTACTCTTCAACAGAGTTCTTTCCGCTTCCATCGCATTCTGCGATGTTCTTTCATTTATCCTTTTACTTCCTTTTTCCTTTCGTAGTCTTGGTCCGTGCTAGTCTCTCTCAACATATATAAACCGTACTAGCACGACTTGTATTCCCTAACTTTGAGCTCCGCAATTCTACACTAGACTTGCCTCTCAGTTCGTCAACTTCGGTCCCCGGTCCCTCAGTCTCAACAAAGGCCTCTCTATAATGAAGCCTTCCTCAAGCCCCAGCTCTAGTCCTAGTCCTAGTCACTCTGCGGCTACGTGCGAGCTTACCCGGCCCACACGTAACAATAGCCATGGTCTGTGCTCGTTTCTCGTACGTATATAAACTACATTAGCACGACCTGTACAACTTAACTTTGAGCTCCACAATTCTACTCTTAGTCTTGCCTCTCAGTTCGTCGACTTCGGTCCCCAAGTCCCTCAGTCCCAGTAAAGGCCTCTCTATAACAAAGCCTTCCTCAAGCCCCAGTCCTAGTCCTCAAGTTCTAGTCACCTTGCAGCTACGTGCAAGCCTACCCGGCCCACACATAACAGCTATGACACACTGGGAAACGATTCCAACGATCCAATGATACCATCTCCAAGTATGTGGTTCCCATTTTCTCATCATTCGTACTGATGTCCCATATGACAGATATTTCAAAATCATACTTGACACATTCACCTCTCCCAGGATTTATGGAAAATATGTTCACCTTCCTCGAAGTGATGATGAAACCCCTCAAGCTATTCAGGAGAAACCAATCTTCATGCCATTTTCCAAAGATGCAATTGGTGCACTCGATGGTACCCATATACCTTGCACACCATATGCTGCAGAACGTGACATGACTCACAATCAGAAAGGCTTCCACTCTCAAAATTGTCTTGTTTGCTGTGACTTTGACATGAAATTCACCTACAATGAGCTCAAAAACCCTTTCTGTTATGTGTGGGCTGGGTAAGCTCACACGTATCCGCAAGGTGACTTGAACTAGGACTGGGGAAGGGCCTCTTTGAGGAACCTTTGCTGGACTGAGGGACTGGGAGACCGAAGTCGACGAGAGTGCAAAACTAGGCGTAGTATTGTGGAGCTCAAAGTTAGAGAATACAGGTCGTGCTAATATGGTTTATATACTCGTAAAGAGTGAGCACGGACCAAGACTACGAAAGAAAAAAGATAAAGAAGGATAGATGAAAAGAATAGTATGGAATGTGAAGGAAATGGAAAGAACCCTGTTGAAGGGCGGAGATTAACTAGGCTATGTATGACTCAGTTGGTGAGTCAGCTATAGAATGCTGAGGAATCAGAGCGAAAGAAAGGAAGTGTAATCTTGATGATGAAAGGTGAAACTGTGGTTTACCATGAAGGATTCATCAAGATGGAAAGTAAAGAAAACAGTAAGAAAAACAACGGTGAATCGGTGAATCGTAACAATCTGCTTCATGTCATACTTTTACCAGATTTTATAAGTATACCCGCAGGTATACCCAAGGGTACCATTGAGCTACCCATATAAAAACCCATACCCGTGACCAGGGTATGGGTATATCTCTGGGTGTGGGTGCAGGTTGATCTGCAGACATCCACAGGTTTACCCGTGCTCTTGCCTAGGTTAATGCTATTCAATAGCGTTGTGTTAGCAGCCCAGGCTGAAAATGAAGCTGTGGTACTGTACCTCAGGCAGTCCTTTCTCTCCACTTCAGACAACTGGGTCAATGTAGGGCTAGTTCGCATGTTAGACAGTGAGCATGCTAGGGATAAAATCAGGATACCTTGTTTCCACCCAACTGGCATGTGTTATGTTTTGTCCCCTCCTTTTCCATCATTTTCCTTATCTTGCTTTTCCTTTCTTTATCTAGTGTCACATGACACATGTGTCTTACCAATCTTCAATAGAATTCTTTCAGTTTCCATTTTGCTTATCAAGTGCTCTTCTTTTACCATTGGCTCTTACCACTTTCTATGACATTCCATAGTATTCCATGGCTCAGATATATAAACCCTCACCCTCCTACCCTTTCTGGTATCAAAGACCAGCAAGTATTCATTAGCTATTTTGCCACCAGACTTCTCCCAGTGCTTATGAAACATGTTATGTCTATGGATAGCATACCGACTATTATAGCTCAATGGTATGAGAAAGCAGTACATTTTCAAACTCAATGGGAATGAGCACAAGATCTTGCTAAGCAACATTCCCATTCTTCCTCCTTCCTCCTTCCACCTGTTTCCTACTGCCTCTCCTACTCACACCATGACCCCCACTCATGACCTGAATGCCATGGATGTTGATGCCATCTCCTTCTCCCCAAAACTCACTCTTGAGGAATGATGTGATTGTATTTCTGAAAAGAGGTGTTTTTATTGCAGAAAGACAGAACATTCCACAGAGAACTGCCTTAATTACCCCAAGACCCTTATTCCTCCATGCCTGTAACCTTGCATCCAACAAACTCAAAAAGTCACCACTAATCTGACCAAGTTAGAGCACAATGAAGAAGCACCCTGTTACGATTCCCTCTTTTACTTGCACCTTCTGCTGGTACCCCTAACCTCAGTGTACCTTCTTGTTCTAGACCTTTGTGTGGTCTGCATCTCTTCAGTGATCCCTGGACCTTCCCTTGCCTCATGCACTCCTCTTGTCCTTATGCACACCTTGTGCATTCCTCTGCCTCATGTGGTCTGCACCTCTTTGGTGATCCCCAGACCTTCCTCAGCCTCATATGATCTGCACCTCTTTGGTGATCCCCGGACCTTCCTCTACCTCATGTGGTCCGCACTTCTTCAATGATCCTCGGACCTTCCCTTGCCTCATGCACACCTCATGCATTCCTCTGTCTCATATGGTCCACACCTCTCCAGTAATCCCTGGACCTTCCCTTGCCTTGTGCACTCCTCGTGCATTTCTCTTGTCCTTATGCACACCTTGTGCATTCCTTGGCCTCATGTGGTCTGCACCTCTTTGGTGATCCCTGGACCTTCTTCTGCCTTGTATGGTCCACACCTCTTCAGTGATCCCAGGACCTTACTCTTCATCTCCTCCTCGTGCACTCCTTGTGCACTCCTCGTATCCTCCATCCTTGGTCCAACCTGAGTTCTCCTTGCCCCACTTGATCCTTACCCCTTCAGGTGATCCTTAGCTTGTCATTGACTCATCCAACATGAGTCATTCCCTTATCTCTGACTCACCTATTGAGTCCCCCTTCTTCTCTTCTCTTCTTGTCTTCTGATCTTCTATTCCGATGCTTCCATTAGCATCGCCTTCTTGTCTTCCATTCCATATATTCTTAGCATACCCTAGACCCTGTGCTTCTATCATGCACAGCCCTCTTATCACTTATCACTTAGTCACTCCCCTTTTCCAAGCACTGCCTATCGCCAGTGCTGGCTTCTTCTTCCTTTCTTGGCTTGGTCCATGCTCCTTCCCTTCCAGTATATAAACCCTAGTAGCATGAACCATGTACTCTATTCTTGACCTCCCTGGTCTTTCTATATATTCCTAGTGACCTCCCTAGGCCTCTGCCTAGCTCCTTGGTCTTTCCATAGTCCTGCAATCCTATTCCTCAGAATCAATGCTTGTTCTCCTTGAAATCATTGTTCCTTCTTGCATATTGCAAACCATTGAAACCAAGACTATAATTAACAGTAGGGCAGATGTCTCTTGCATTGACTGGGGGTTTGTCAAGAAACATCACCTCCTAACCACTCGCTTCTCTACCCTGATTCATGTCACTAACCTAAACAAGGAACCAACATTTAAAGGAGGAGTATGTTTCACCACCACACTCTTCAACCCTCTCTATCAACAAGTCTACTGATCAATGCAAAGAGCTGACTGCTCTTCACAATGACAATGTTCACCTCAAATCCACCAAGTATCAGTGATACTACTAGTCAAAAGAAGATCCCCCTCCTCATTACATTCATGTTGATTCAGTTCAAGACTCACATCTCTATGACTATTTGGACTATGACTCCAAACAACAATATCTTGTACAAGCTAATGACAATCATATCATTCATCATATTCTTTGCATCGATTCTCATCTCATTCCAAAAGGAGATCCCCACATCACAAAGTTAACTACTGCCACAGAGCTTGCTATGGCAGCAGAACAAGACAAGCCCAAAGCTCATCCCCCCTAGGAGTATGCTGACTTTGCCTCAGTCTTCTCCAAAGAAGCCACTGACTATGTCCCTTCTTTCTGTTCATATGATCATGAGATTAATCTTACTGAATCCTTTATCCCAAAGATTGGCAAGCTATACCCTATCACTTCTGAAGAACAGAAAGTGACAGAGGACTTCCTTGCTGAAAACCTCAAAGCTAGGAAAATTCAACCTTCAAATTTCCCTCAAGCATCTCCTTTTTTCTTTGTCAAAAAAACAAATGGAGGACTCTATCCTTTCTGCTAAACATCACAAGGCTAGATTGGATTTTGCTTATGCTCACAAGGATTGGACTCTGAAGGACTAAAAGAGGGTAGTATCATCTGATGAGACTAAAATCAATCACCTAGGGTCAGATGGACATAAATGGGCATGGAAAAAGCCAGGAGAGAGGCTTGGCAGTAGATTGGTGGAAGGAACACTCAGGTTTGAAAGAGGTTTATTGATGATGTGGGGCTGTATGGATTGAGAGGGTGTTGGATATGCCACCACGATTGATGGTAGGATGGATGGAGACCTATACCTTCAAATTTTGAAGGATGAACTTCAAGATTCCCTTCAATTTTATGGTCTCAATCCTCCTGACATCATCTTTCAGCAAGACAATGACCCCAAGCATACCTGCAAGAAGGTCAAGGAGTGGCTGGATGAACAGGACCTTAGCACTATGGTATGGCCAGCACAGTCTCCTGACCTTAACCCCATATAATATACCTGGAGTTACCTCAAGAGGAGGCTTGGAGAGTATGAACACCCCCCAAAGGAATATTGGAGTTGTAGGAGAGAGTTCAGGTGGAGTGGAACAAGATACTAGCTGCAGAGTGTCAGACATTGATTGAGAGCATGCCTAGAAGGTTGAGGCAGTGATTAAAGCAAAGAGAGGCTATACCAAGTACTAACACCTTCTGCTGGAAAAAGTAAATAAACCCTTGCAATGACAAAGTCATTTTAAAATTAACATATCTTGGCATTAGCTGTGCCAAATCACATGACCCAGGGGCCTACTTGTAGCCAGGGGCACCCTCCATCACCCAACTGACCAAAGCTAAGCGCCATTCCCACACCTTCATGTGCTATATTGCACCTAGTCCAAAATAGTGAAACATTGCAAGGGTTTTTTTCACTCACTGTATAACCAATACCTAAATATATAGCTGAGTCCATTAGGACATCATACTAGTATGGCAGTTTCAAGTCTCCAATAACTGCATCAAATAAACCAATGCCTGACATCAAAGGCATGCTCATTCATATCAAATGTGATCTGCAAGTGACATATCCAATTCCTTGGTTCACTGTTGACCAAATCAGATTGTCTCAAAGATTGGATAATGGCCTAGATTCCATTCAGCTAGCACAAGTACAAACCCATCAGTAATGATCTTCTGATCAATCACCTCATATAACATCTTGAAAAACACTGCCTTATCACCAGGATTAGCAATGGAATTTCTATGTGATGAAAAATACACTGCATCTTGATTTGTATGTTGTTGCTGTGGCTGCTGATTGACGAGCTCAGCTACTTGGATAGTAAATGTGTCATCTTCATTACTGCTCAGGCCTACTTTGTCATCAGCTAGATGCCTGGCACCTGTTTGGTGTGCATGATACCTTCCATGAACACCATAATAGCTTTTGATGAGATCTGGATGGATGCCTTCACAGTCATCTTTGTACATGCCAAACTGCATTTGATCCAAGAAGCAGAGATCCTAAATTTGAATTAGAACATTAGTATTTTACAGTGATACCTGGATGTACCTTTGGACTCTTGTGGTTTGTATCAATACTATTGATTGGATGACAGTTCCAGTTCAGCTGAAATTCCAGACAATCTTGGTTGATTACATGAACAAAGAGTGTATGCAGTAATCATAGCTGATTTGGATCTTGTGGATTATGCATGTGGTGATTTTCAAGGTGAGTAAAGAATGCATGCCAGCAATAAGCAAATTGGGTTCCAACCTCCATCCACAAATGTTCAATTCATGAGTTATGTGTGGACCTGGAATGTCAAAGATCCATCAATATTGTAATAAACTTGTAAAACTACTAGTGTGACTTATGAGCTCCACATCAAGGAGGCATGATGTGAACTATTCTTCATTATCATGTACATTGCAACATCAACATTTTCACCTTCCCAATCACAGCGTTTCATATACCATAACTGCGTGCTTGAATAGGTATAGGATAGTTGTTGAGCAGTTATTGTCACTTGCTTGCAGTGCAGTTATCTAAGTGACCAAAAATATTAATATTCAGAATTTACAAGAAATGCACTATGTGGCAAAACCCATAATGAATCCATGGAATACTATCCCTCAAAACATAAGTTTATGATAGCTGTCAACATGCCAAAGGCTATTTGGGCATTTTGTATAGTATTTGTGATGCCTCTTCACCTGGCAGTTTCAGAGGACTTGATCAATATGGTTAATTATGTGAAGAGATTGGAATACCTGATGACATCATACATGAATGCAATATGGACACAAATATCCCATCACATAGCATAAACCTGACTTAGAATATCCAGCCTTGAATTCAACAATGCACTGATCAAGCTCCACATAGCTTATTATTGAGTAGGCCCATTTGATGCCATGTTTGTTCATGTATGAGCAAAGAGTATTCCTGTACAGTGGCTCAAAAAGGTGTCCCAATATTGGGTCATTTTGAAGAGATTGGCCGGTTATAGGAGAACATTAAAGAATTACATAATATGCTTGCAGGATGGATGACGGCCGTTGCTCTCAGCATTCTAACACTAGTTTGATCATGTGGTTTGGTTGTCATGGGAGTAAGTTACAGACATTTCAAAATGACATGTCATTGGGACACTTATTTGACTCTAGTTTATATTATAAATATTAGTACTTGGTGTGTCCTCCCTTTGCATGTATCACTGCCTCAAGTCTTCTAGGCATACTCTCAATTAGCTTTTGACATTCCTCAACCTCTATCTTCCCCCACTCTACCTCAATTCTTTCCCAAAGCTCCTAAATTCCTTTTGCTGGCCTTTCATAGCTATTGAGCTTCTTTTTGAGATGTTGCCAGAGGTGTTCAATAGGACTAAGGTCTGGTGACTGTGCTGACCAGTCAAGAACCCTAATTCCTTGAGATTTGAACCAGTCTTGAGCCCTTTTGGAGGAGTGTTTAGGGTCATTATCTTGTTGAAAGATAATGTTCTCCTCAGGAATACCAGAATTTTCCATGCTGGGAAGCAGATTGTCCTCTAGAATGGACACATACTGCTCACCATTCATCTTCCCCTCAACTTCTGTGAGTATCCCTACTCCATTCCAGCCCATGCATTCCCAAACCATCAAGGAAACTCCTTCAAACTTTACAGTTCCCTGGATTTCCTTGTCCTGTAGGGGCTCACCTCCCTTTTTCCACACATACATCCTTCCATCTGACCCAATCCTATTGATTTTTGTTTCATCTGACCAAATAACTCTTGTTCAATCCTCCACAGTCCAATCCTTGTGCATTAAAGCAAAGTCTAGTCTCTTTTCTTTACCACAGCCTTTAGAGATGCAGCCTTGAGAACATTACAAACAGTTTGTGGACAGATGGGAGAGGAAAGAGCAGAGTTGATGAGATGAGTGGCTTGGACAGCAGTCTCAGCCTTTCCAGTAGTGATACTAGAAACAATCCTTCTTCTGTCAATGGAAGAAAGCTTGGAAAGACATCCTAGCTTGATATTTTCCTTTTCTGGAAGGATTTCCTTGATGACCCTAGCAATAGTGGATTTCCCTAGACCAGTCTTGGATGCAATCTGACGAGCAGAGAGGCCAGATTCAGAGAAAAGAAGGATATTGGCTCTAGTAGAGGAGGGAATAGCTTTCATGGTATGGTAAGGTCAATTAGAGTGAAACTCAAGGTATATATATGCTTGGAATTATGTCACTTACATAATTATATAACCTGGTAACATAGCAACCATCAATAGCTGTCAAATTCCTATGTCACATATGATATAATGATTAACAAATGCAGGGTCAAATAAGTGTCCCAATGACATGTCATTTTGAAATGCCTATAACTTACTCCCATGACAACCAAATCACATGACCAAACCAGTGTTAGAATGCCAAGAGCGACTACATTCCTCCATTTGGCAAGCACATTGTCTTATCCTCTTGTAATTAGTCAATCTCTTCAAAATGACCCAACCTTGGCACACTTTTTTGAGCCACTGTATCAAAGATGGTTGCAAATGATTTCAAATAATGTTCAAAGTCTGATGGATATAAAACAAATGTCATAAATCAAAAGTCAAAGATCAAAAGTCAAAGTCAAAGATCATATGAGATATGAAGCAGTGTTATACCGGAGTAACTGAGTGGAACACAATGGGATTGGATAGGAGTTTGGGATGGCAGAGCTGGAGAGTGAAGTTGGACTTAGAAGTCCAGGAAAGGACGGAATGACAGAGTTGGGTTGCAGAGTTTGGGATATGACAGACATACAGCACTTTATACTTTGTGATTGAATAGTATCTTTATCTATTATCCACCTAATATGGTATATTTGTTATATCTTAGATGTATGTAACCTTAGCTAGTAGCACTAAGAATAATACAAGCCCTTTCACTTGAGTTGTGTCTCTGAGATCCTCTTCTACTTGACATCAACTCCCAGCACATCTCCCATTAAATGCTAGCCTCATCTCATGCTCTGTACTTTGTTTAGCAATGAGTTTCTCTCTCATTGCAATCTATCTCCTCTGTGATTGTCTCTGATCCAGGACAATACCTTTGAGTATTCAAGATCATTCCAGGTCAGAAGAGTTATCTGGAACTTTCTATCTTGAAATCAAGGATCTCTATGATTTTATACTTGGTTTTGCTGTTGACTTTTATTTTGAAGGTGGCAGAGGTTGGTCATGATTTGAAATAGTGTTTAGAATGGAGGGTTCAAGTTATAAAATGTAAAAAACAGGATGCATGGACATCATGGCAATAGGGAGAGTGTGTATAAAGGAATATGTTGCAACTCATATGATGATTTCAAAGGGGACAAGATTCTGTTCTAAGAGCTTCTTCAATAGTCAGGTGAAATAGCAGTACTTGGCTTTCACAAAAGTGTGGTCTGCAACTTTAAAGTCTAGTTCATTTTGTGTCTGTGGGTACTTGGTAGTACTATTGGGCTAGAGCCATTTCTTCATGGAGATACTGATGCAAGGACTAAAGGTCCATAGAGTAGTCACATGTGTGAGCTGAGGTTAAATCCCTTTTGAAATTCATGGAGATGTTGGAATAGTATCCCTTATTGGCAAAGAATGGTAATATACCAGTCACCATATTTGGAGCATTGTTGTAAGCAAACTCTGCTAGTGGTAAAAGTTTGGACCAGTTATCTTGCTGATAGTTGCAATAAATATAAAGATACTATTTTAGCATTTGATTCATTTGTTTTGTTTGACCATCGATCTCTTAATGGTAATTGGACATAAAGTGAAGGTGGATGTCAAGGGCCAAGGGCCTTGTCAAAGAAGCAGAAAAGTGGGAGATAAACTCCACACCTCTGTTGGAGGTAATATGAAATAGAACTCCATGCTTGAAAAAGATATGGAGGAGGCATAGTCTAGCTAACTTTAAAGATGTGATTTTGTTATTAATGGGGGTGAAGACACATTGTTTAGATAGTCAGTCTATAACAACAAGGATTGTGGAGTAGCTAGAGGATAGAAGGAATTGAACTACAAAGTCCATGGATATCGGGTGTCAAGGATATTTGGGAATGAGGAGTTGTTTAAGCAGACAATATGACTTATGCTGAGAAATCATAGCACATAAACAGGCAATACAGGAGGAGATGTAATCTTTGATGAATGTATGAACTCTGGGCCATGTATGGTCATGACAAACAAGTTCCAAGGTGTGATTCTGTTCAAAATATCTGGATAAATGATGGTTGTTGTTACGTGTGGACCGGGTAGGCTCGCACGTATCCGCAAGATGACTAGGACGAGGACAAGGGGGCGAGGACTAGGGCTTGAGGAAGGCTTCGTATTGAGAGGCCTTTACTAGGGCTGAGGGAC
>JBBPJJ010001285.1:0-10243 GCA_038088635.1 Veloboletus limbatus
GTGATTGTAAGTCAGCTAATGTTATTCGTACTCAGCTCCTGCTTATATAGTGTACAGAGAGCTGCCTTACTAAGCTTATTACTAAGCGTATGATATGGTAAGGTAAAGTATGATACGTTTTCAACAAAAATATCCCGGTATGTATGACCACTCATGATAATTGACATTGGTATAAAAAGAATCATCCAGGGGAATGGCCTGCTGGGCCTGAGCAAGAAGAAAGTGTGCCAGTGTATCTCCCCTAGCCCAAACGAGCTACCCAGCAAGATCTTGGAAAGGGGCTCATCGAGTTCCACCACTGGTGCACCTGAACCAGGGAAAGAAGGATTGGAAGAGGCAGAAGGACCAGGCTGGACGAGATTATGCCATCGGGCGTCACTGTCAATATCCTGGAGCTACTGGAGGGGATGTCGGCGTTCACCATAAACATTGCTGGGCCGAACAGGCAGGCGATGCTGGCAGTCACTACAATGAGGTGCAGGAGGCACAACGGGTGGAGGACAAGGCAGATGAGGAGGGGTGACGGGCACTGGTACCTCAGAAGGAGAGGCAGGCACAACTGGGACAGCTGAGACAGGTGAAGGACGAGAGCGGGAAGCAGCCACGTCATCCTCATGATGGTGCCCAGGGGCATTGTGGAAGTTTGGGCTGGAAAGACCATTGCCTAAGGGAGGGTGCTGTTTGCAACAAGAAAATAGGTATTCATCGAAGATGGCTTGGGCTGAAGAGAAAAGGGCATTGTGATCCCTCATGAAAAGATGATTAAGGTCACCATGAGGCAAAACACCAATGTAAGTCATCAATTCAGACTTAGGGGCGAGTTTACCATTGTGGGTTTCAACAGGAATGTGGATATAAGTGCTACAGCCGAAGACCCAGAGGTAAGATACAGTGGGTTGATACTTGTGCAGCATCTCATGAGGTGTTTTCCAGTGAAGACACTCATTAGGGGTGTGCATATACATGTGTGAGGCATGAAGGAGAGCAAACTCCCACCAGGAGGGAGGCAGACAGGCATCAAGATGCATGGCCTGAGCCTTAACCATCAAAGTACAAATAATACATTCTGCACGTCCATTTTGTTGGTATACATAGGGAGCAGAATGATGGATGGATACACCGTTATCCTTTAGGAAATCAATAAATACCTTGGAAGTAAATTCTCCCCCAGAATCAGAATGCTAATGTTGGCATTAAACTGTGTATGCACAGCGGCGAAGAACTGTTTGGTTATATGAAGGGTTTGATCCTTTATTTCCAAGCAGAAAATCCAGGCAGCAGATGTATAATCATCATAGAAGATGGTGGCATATTGCTTCTTGCTGTAACCCAAAACTTCAAATGATTTGAGGTTACAGTGGATAAGCTCAAAAGAAGTGGTGGCCCGCATCTCACTATGAGGGAAAGGACAATTAGGCTATTTGCCCAACTGACAACCACAACATAAGTTGGGTTGTCATGGAATAGAGACATTTGGGAAGTCCAGAATATGTTTCTTGGCCGCATGGATAACCTTTTTCGAGGGATGTCCAAGATGCTGATGCAGGATTTGGTAATCAACTGCAATGAGAGAAATCGTTTGTACAGGTGGAGTAGATAGCCAATACATAGTGTCACCTGGGTGTATATGAAAGGTGAGGAATGTGTCATTAGAACAGGTGTCATAAAAGTAAATGACATTTGTGTCCTGATGAAGATGGATGCACACATTTCTCAAAAGAGTACCCATTGAAATAAGTTTCAAGGTACACTCAGGCATATGCACAGCTAGTGCTAATCAGATGAGCTTGTTGTTGAACTGTACAAGGACAGTACCAACTCCGAGAATTGGTGCAGATCCATTGGCTGTTTGTGTGCTTTGGGGGACTGTAAATGGTTGATATTGCACAAAATCTCGTATGTCACTAGTAAACTGTGATGAAGTGCCTGAGTCCAATAACCACACATATGGAGGCAGATTATGTGAATGGGCTTTTCCTATTCCTTTCCTATTGCTAGGAGTCCTACTACAATCATCACAATTTGTGAGAGGGTCCAAAGAGAAATCGTCATTTGGGAAAGTAGTTACTACATTGTTGGTAACCACTGAAGAAAAAGCACAATGTATTATATGATTTCTACAAAGTGGGATTTCATCAGTCCAAGAGTATGAAGGACATGAGAAAGAAGGAACGAATCATTCTTCCAGGGGATCATCCAATCCAAAAAGTCCATATCCATATGGGTCCTCGTCTTCAATGATGTTGCCTTGAGGGTCAAACATCAGGTCTTGAGGAACCCGGGGGATATAGTCAACCATCCCCAGCTCGATCACCTCACTCAGGCCATTGGCTACATAGTGGAAAAAGGCCTCAAGATATGAGTCAGGTGACCTGATCTGGGTGGTATCAGCAAGGGAAAGTCATGCCAAGTCTTCAAGATGATCAGCGAGGGTGTGAGAAGGAGCAATGTTGGGTGCATCCTGTGTGAACCGCCCATCCATGCAGAAAGGTGATGGGTGATGGGCATGCCCGCTCGGTCCTGTGCTCACATATTGGTGGCATTTGGTGATGATGGTGTCGAGCCGTTTGACTGTCACCTGTGTCGCTGGTACAAAAACAAGTTGGGTGATGGTACAAAAGATGGTGGCGGCATGAGAATGTTGGCAGGCTCTGTGGTGAGGTCTGTCAGTGTTGGAAATGAGAAGTTTGATGCAGCCTGTTCAGCTGCGTGTTGAGCATGTCTTTCATGCCAATTCTTTGTTGCACCAACAGAACATCCCTCGTGTTGCTTTTTGTGCAAGGGTTTAGTAGTGCTGCCACCCACATTGGAGGGACCTGCGGCGGGTTGTTACTGTTACTGCGTGAAAGTCAGGTCTGCCTGCTTGTGCTTGATGGGCCCTGTCTTGTGTACATGATGCATGTGAACTTGAGTGTGAGGAGTGGGCTTACACCTTGAGAGCTGTTGCTCCCAGGCTACCACAGTCATATGTTCGATGTGGTCAACAGTCAGCACAGTAATGTGGGAGGCTGAGTTGCCTCAAACAGTTTCCACATTTAAGAGTTGAGTGGCAAAAACAGCGAATGATGGTAATTTTCCAAGTAAAATCATTGCTTGAATTCTAGCCAAGATCAGGTACTCAAGCTGCGCAAGGAGCACAAAATGTGCGTTAGCTTTTGAGGATGTCTGAGCCAGATGGTTGTTCTCAAGAAAGGTGAGTGCCATTAGTCCCTTGAATTCAGCATAGGCAAAAGCAAGTGATGGTGTATCATAGGCAGCTTTGAGGGTGTCCCAAAGTGCAGCTGCTGTTGAGTATTCAACAAAACAGTATGTGATGTGCTGGTCAATTTTGAGTTGTAGGGCACTAAGGGCTTTGTTGTCATTTTCATCCCACTCAAGTGTCTTGGTGTTGAAGATTTCTTTCTCCACAGGGGAGAAGGTCACCAAGACCTGTTGGTTATTAACCATGGTGGTGGAATGGACTGGACGAGAGCGCTGCATTTTCTGATATACTTCCATGAAGCAGAGATAGGCATCCATCTTCTGGGCCCATCTCTTGTAGTTGGGTCTAGTGAGGTTCCTTGAAAGAGGAGGACATGCTTGGATGAGAGTTCATTAGCTCTATTCTAGGAGGGAAAAGAGGAGCAGAAATCTGCATTGAAAAAACAGAGCCAGGCTCCAGGTGAGATGAAGTCTACCTATGTACAGTGTTTCAAAGACAATGTCAGCAAGCATTCACGCATCACTGAATAGTCATCTGTTTCCAGATGGCTTGGTTGTTGATCTCAAGAGTAAGCATTTCCACATCATCTCTAGTCATCGACCTAGGTAGGCTGCATTGCACATCTTTGTCAGATGGCAAGCGGGGCTCATAACCTGTGCCAGTGGCTTTCCCCCTTTGTAGGGAGATGGGAAGAGCAATGCAGGTGATGACTACATACCTTTGAGACAATGGTGTAATTTGAGGATCAAGAGTGATTTGGAATCAGCTAGCTATTATTCATACTCTGAGATGACTTATATAGTGTACAAGTCTGAGTATGACTAGGCTTATTATTAAGCATATAGGGGCAACTGCTGTTTTCCTTCAACAACTTCAGTCAAAATAATAAAATATGATACAATGAACGACTTACATGAAGTCATAATTATTATTGTCGGGTTCAATCTGCTTGGTAATCTTAGGGCTGGAAAGACATAGTGTATCAGTTGTTGTAATAATTGGCAATCAAAAACTTACTCAGGGAAGGGTGTAGGTTCGCGTACTTGCACCCTCTTACTGCCAATGGTAACATTCTAGTAGGTGGTGTCTTCATTATCAGTGCTGATATCACCCACCCTTGGCAGCAGTTTTTGAAAGTTCCCATGACCTTAAGGGGGGTTTTTTGGCGAGCAGAAATTGACCTTAGAGGTACTCCATCCATGTAACCTCTGGGCATTCTAATTATGGACTGTGCTCTGCCTAGTCAATGAGTGACGTCATCTTGCAGTCTTCTGCAGGTTCATTCTGTGATTTCTACTGTCCATTGTGGCCTGTTGAACATGATTGCCAGCACTCCCTATGAGGTTTCTGAAAGGTTTTCTAGGATCCTCCCTCGACCAATCAGCAACCATCTGAAAACCATCTTGAGCATAGATTAAACTGTATTCAGCTAGTATCTAATACAAATTACTGGTATATAATATACAGAGCTCATTTGGAATGTCAATGGGTTTATCTCAGCTAGCACAGCACAGACAAGTGGGGTCAGAGGTGAGCAAGAGCTGGATTTCATGAGTGAACGGGTTG
Organism: Veloboletus limbatus; assembly: GCA_038088635.1. Taxonomy (NCBI): domain Eukaryota; kingdom Fungi; phylum Basidiomycota; class Agaricomycetes; order Boletales; family Boletaceae; genus Veloboletus; species Veloboletus limbatus. The sequence goes on from JBBPJJ010001285.1 coordinate 4,769, forward strand.
GATGGGAACAAGGGGGCACGAGGTGAGGCAAGCATGAGTGCACACTCGGGAAGTTGGGCATGAATGAGTGGGTTGAATGTATTGGGAACAAAATGAAGGACTTGATAATGGGGTTGTAGTGTGTTTGCGCATATACAGAGTGGGCGAGGGTGATGCATTGGTCATGAAATGAGGGTCTTCAGGGTGGGGTGTGTTCCCATGCACATGGGATGGATGGAGGTGGCATGTTGGATATGACATGAGGGGCAGAGTGAGCAAGTGAGTGTGCGGCAGCACTTGCTTGCTGTATGGCATGTGTGCTGAAATGGTGATGGGGATGAGCGAGCGAGTGAGTGCATGGCAGCACTTGTTCACTGTTTGATATGAACAGATTTGAATGAGGAGTGGATATGAGGAGGATGAGTGCGATTGCACACTTGCCGTGTGGCACGAATAGAAGGGAGGGGTTGAGTGAGTGAGCTGTGTGGTGCCAACAGGTCAAACAGGGATGGATAGGAGGGGGATGAGCAAGTGAGCAATCTCACTTGCTCGCTGTGTGGCGCCAACAGGTTGAATGAGTCAAGCAAGTAAGTCCATCCATCCCTGAGCAACTCATTCACAATTGCCATTGTTTTGAACATTGTCGCATGTTCGCCATGTTCATGGTGATTTGGTGGGTAGCGAGATATGTTCAGTACTTACATGAAATAAGAGTAGGGATGTGAACAGGTGGGGTGCAAGTGCTGCATGCTGTTACAAAGGCAAACACTTGGATGCACAAGAATATGCACATACTAGATATTAGAAACAACAGGGGATGGTCAGTACTTGGAAAACAGCTAGATGCATGAGAACACACATATGGTGGAGGTCAGAAACGACACAGGACAATCAGTCCTTGGCAGATGGTTGAGTGCATGAGAACACACACAAACTGGAGGTCAGAAATGACATGGGTCTGTCAGCCCTGGGCAAACAGTAGGATGTACGAGAACATGCATAGTCTGGAGGCTAGAAACAACACAGGATGGTTAGAACAACTTGGGATTGAAGGAGATGGCAATTAAGGGGACTGGAAAGCCAGGAAAGGGTGATGCAATGGTGATGGCAATGTTGGGAGTGCAGATAAATGAGTGCACAAACATGAGGTAGGCAAAGGCAAGAGTGAGTGACTTTGCACAACACTTAGCACACTCATGTAGATGCAAATGCAAGGGTGGCTGATACAGACCAGGGGTCAGGGTGGTGCAAAACAAAAGGGGTAGTGGTACATGCGCATTGTGCAAATGTTCTGTGAATGAGTGAACAGATTGGAGGGGCCCTGGCAGCATAATGCCGCTGCATGAACAGAGCTTATGAGGTGAAAGGTCCACAATGCAAGCTGGTGGATCATGAGGCAAATGCAGACAAATGAAGGCGAATGCCGAATGGCAGGGGGGTACGAATGAGCAGGAGTGGGACATGAATGGTGGAGGTAGTGATCAAGGGGTGAGGGCTTTAGGCATAAACAGGGAGGGAGGCAAACAGTGGTGATTAATGGGTCATTGGTCAGTAATGAACAGTCAGGTCTAATTGAGTGATTGGGGCAGTACAAACAGCCAGGAATGTGATGTGAATGGTGGGGGTGGAGACCAGGTGGTGAGGGGGTTACAACAGATAAGGAACTTGAAGAGAGAAACAGTAGTTATGCTGGGACCTGCAAAATATTGGATAAGGGATATACTGGGATCAACAAGGTTGTACATCTTGAGTTCACTTCATACAAGCTTGGTGAGATTGGAAAGGAGGGAGCATTGCTCATGGATAGCGGATGAGAACATCAATGGTTGTGTTGCACCAAGGCAGACACACACCAATAGGGACCTTGGGTACCTGATGCACTCAGCGTACTCGCAAAATGTGGCCCACTGTTTCTCGCCCAGAACAAACGAACCTGTCAAAAAGAAGTGTGTAGTAAATGTGAAACGGGACAGATGGGACGTATGACCAAGGGGTAGTTTTCTGCTCCACATGCGCCATAGTAAGACTTTGATGAGTGGGTCAAAGATGTCTACATTGCGGATGGGGTATGTGTGTATATGATTGGTGGGTGAGTGGGTGGAGAATGAGTGCAAACAAGTGGGATGCAATGCAGGTGGTTGCATATGCACACACAGGTGATTGTTGGCTTGCAAATAGTGCATGGTGGGATGTTGCTGGGCAAGTTGGTGGAGTATGAGCATGAACAGCTGTGTGAGTTGGTAGGGCTAGGCGAGTGTTAGTGGTGTACAGTGCACTTGAATTGAGCATTGGGTTGCAGCAGGGCCAGGTATGTAGCTACATTTTGTAGGTGTTAGTAACAGGTAGCTCAGACAGAAATACTTAGCTTGTTTTGGCACTTGTTTGAGTACAAGGGGTGGATAGTGGTATCTTTAACCCACAAGTGGCTTGTCGTGTTGAATGGCAGCCATGGTTCCTTCGCAAGTCCAGATTGCAAAGTTGAGCATGTTGCCTGTATAGAATCGTCAAGGTCTAAGCGATTTTGATTGAGCAAAGGTAGCAGTGATCAAATGATTGCGCTGTTTGAGGGTCTGAGTGCTTGACAACAAGGCACATTGAACACGAGATGAGGTGGGAGGTACCATGTCCATGCATGAGTATGGGGGGACATTCATGCCTGCACAGAGTGGTGGTACACTAGGCTAAAACGTGAGAATGGGCTAGAGTGACGAGAGTGAGTAGAGGTGAGAGTGGGTAGCACTGAGTGCATGGATGTGAGGTAGGTGAAGGTGGGGTGAGTGACTCACATGATGGTGAGGTGACACTCATGAACATGCAAACACAGGAGTGGGTAAGCATGAGCACAAGCACCCTCGCAAATATGCAAGTGAGGGTAGGGTGAAAAGGTGATGGCGAAGGCAAGGGTGACTGGTGATGGTGAGAGGGTTTGTGCCCACATGGAATGGATGGAGTGGCACATATACAGAATGGGTTCTGGTGGCTGACACAAAACGAGGGTGGCCATGGTGCACATTGGATGCAAGACAGGCAGCCTGAGGGCAGCAGGGTGGCACACTGTTCACATGTAGTCTGATGGATGAAAATGAGTTAGTAAGTCTGAAGATCTGGCAGCTCACCTTCTCTGCCAGGTTCTGCTTGACCCAAAGCCACCTAGAATAGCAAGTGAATTACTCTTGAGGATGATCGTTTGGATGTTGATGACTGCAATGGAAGGAAGATGGAAGAGAAGCAGCAGAGATGATGGATGTGAGAATTTGGTATGGATAGTGCCAGCCAATAGGAATGCGAATAAATCTCCTACTAAAATCAGACAAGGCGAAAGAAACATGAATAGTGTATGATCAAAGCAACGGATAGGACATTGGAGGCATGAAAACAAACTGTACATGCACAATATACTAGATACCACCTGACAATTGTATGATCATTCATCAAACAGATCGGATCGTGCATCAAATCATCCATAGCCACACTATATTTACAAGTCTGTTGTACTGGTGCCTTTGATGCGACAAGTCAGACGAATGCTAATATTTTCATACTTCCTGCATCTCCCTCACAAATCCAACACTGCTGTGGCCACATTGTCTGGGTCTATCCAAATACTGCCTTGAAGGAGTCCTCTCACAATGCACTTTGTTCACTCACTTGCCCTTCCTCACTCACTTTTATTGCTGCTCAGGCTTGCTTAGCGCAGGTTGGACCTTCAAGGAAACACTCTCTAGTAGCATGTCACGATTGTTAACCCAGCAACATGGCAGGAGAATGTATAGAGACAATGCTATTCATTGCAACTTTCTACACTACATTGTGATTAAAGTGTCTAAGTGTTCTATTGGTCACAGTAAAATGTGCTCATGCATGTGAATCACTGGGGACAACCTGGCCTCAGGTAGTAAGGCATGAGTCGGCATGCATACTGCACACATTTGTGAGCAGATAAATTAGAGGTAGGAGGTAAGCAAGAGTGAATGTGCACACATGTGTCCATGAGTGGTGGGTGGGGAACACATTGCATTGTCAGTGGTGGTGGCAGAGGTGCATGAACATTATTGTTGTGATGGTCATGTCATTGTGTCATCGTCTGAGTTGTAGTTAGGTTGTTGTTGTATTACAGTCATCCTCATAGTGTTGTTAGGGTCATTGGTGGGGAACATATCACATTGATAACATCATGTCATCTGAAGTTGGTGGGGAATGTATCACATTGATAAAATTGTAGTTGGGTTGTTGTTGTACTGTAGTCGTCATCATCATATTGAACTTGAACACATTGCATCATCTGAGTTGTAGTTGGGTTGTTGTTGTGTTGTTGTTGTTGTCATGGTGAAGGGGGCATGGGGCATAAATGTCACCATTGTGTTGTTAGGATTGTTATCACGATGATTGTATCACCATTGGTGGTAGTTGTTGTTGTTGTGATGGCCATGTCATCATTTGCTAGGTTGTTTAGATAAATTGGACAAAGAAAGTACTACTTACTTACCAATAAATTTGCACATTTGTTGTGTTCATGGGTATGGCAATCACTGGATTGTTGAGTATGAAACAGCTGCCCACCAATGCCACCATGATGGTGCCAATATGGTGGACTGTGAAAGGCTGCAAAGTTGACGTTAAAAGAGGCCAAGACTTTCTGCAGTCAAGTTTGAGGCTGTGTCAAAGGAGAACATGACAGTCAGAGAGAGGCTTCATGCAGGTGTGCAATGAATGCACAAGGAGACTGACCTTGAGCGAGGGAGAGCCAAAGTGTTCTGCAAATGGCAGCATGCCATTAGTCTTGAAAATAAAATAATAGTCTGACAGCTCACTTTCTCCACAGAGTGCTGCCTGAAACAACCGAGAATGGCCAATGGGTTCCTCTGTTTGAACATTGATGTTTATTGATTGTGATTCAAGGAAGATGGAAGGGAAGCAGTGGAAATATTGAGTGTGAGAGTTTGGTATGAGTAATGCCAGTCAATAGGATCAAGAATAAATCTCCTACTGAAATTAGAATATGACAAAAAAAACATGAATAATGTATGATCAAAGCAATGGATGGTACATCAGATGATTGGACACACAAAAACAAACCATACATATAAAATATAATTGTGTGATCATTCGCAAAACGGGTCAAATCGTGCATCAAATGACCCAGCCATAGTATATTGTGGTTGAAAGTCTGTTGTACCAATGTCTTGACTCTTTGACACGACCGATGCTAATTAGACTTGAAGCATACCTACCATGGCCACATCATCTGAGCCCATCCCAGTACCACCCCAAAGAAGTCCTCTCACCATGACACACCTTGTTCACTCATCTTCCCCCTTTCACTCGCTGCTATCACTGCTTGCCTCACTGTTGCCGTTGCGAGTGATTGCCTCCTGCAAACTTCTGACAAACTTCTGGCAAACATCTCATATAGTCTAGGCTAATTATAAAAATTTTATTCAGGTACCTAATACAAATTACATCAATGGGTACAAGCATGCCGGTGCTTGCATTCAT
>JBBPJJ010001286.1:0-10242 GCA_038088635.1 Veloboletus limbatus
GGTGCTGTTCTCTTTCTTCCTTTCTTGACATGGTCCGTGCCCCTTACCTTAGACTATATAAACCCTAGTAGCACGTACCATGTTCCCTATTCTTGATCTCCCTGGGTTTACTCCTAGTCCCTGGACTTTCCCCAGACCCTAGTCCCTGGACCTACCCTTGTATCCTAGTCCTAGATCTATCCCTTGCAATCCTAGCTTCCTTCGCTGATTCCGCGCTTGACCCGGTATACGATCCCTTGGCTGGCACTATCCGTGTGCAGCCTACGTCTCCGCGTACACCATTGACGGCATCGGCCAAGGCTCTCCTTGTCCTAGCACTCACCAGGGCTACGTGCGAGCTTACCCAAGCCCACACGTAACAAAAGCGAGCTCCCTTGTGTATCGTTCTATGTCAGCTAGGAATTCCCCAAAGTGGAGTTGATATCCCATGGTAATGAGAGCTCCTCGTAGATGATCCCTGATGTGACGGAGGACTCCCACGATGAGAGTGACGTGGGCGTCGGGATTAGTGGAGTTGTTTCGCACGATGAGATCGATGCGTTCCGTCTCGATGAGGGCTTTATAGAGGGCGAGAAGGGGGGATCCGTAGTCTAAATGGCTGGTGGTTGGGATGGCCAGTCAGGAATCCGTGATGCGGTGGAGGAGGATTTGCATGTATGTGTCATCAGGCGCATCAGAGCAGAGATGGTGAGATGCTGGGGGAAGAAGAACCGACAAAATTGGTGGGTGAGAACTAATCGGTCTAACAGCAAACGGATCTGGCGTATCTAATGCAGGACTCGCCACCTGCCAGGCACTATCGAGATTCTCTCCCCACCCTGCTTCTGCGGATGTCGAGTCTGTGTCGGTTTGGTCTTCTGGGTTGTCATGGAATTGGAGGTGGATTTGGTCTGGAGCGGTGATGAAGGAGGATGACGACGAGGGATTGTCATCCACTAGTTCAGGAATGGGGGAGACAGAACGAACTGTATAGGTTAAACCCATGGAGGAAAAGAGATAGACGGAAGGAAGTTAAAAGGTATTATGAAAGGGACAGTAATCGTATTTGCAGAAGTAAGCGTGTTGCAATGAATGGGAACTGGGGACTTTGTAGCGAAAGCGAAATGTGAAGTGTGAAAGTTTTTCTTTTGGAATGAAGTCAAACATAAAAGACGGAATGGGAGGAAGGGATGGGGAGTTTCAAAGCTTGTGACGTTTTTTATAGTCATTTAGCAGTGCTGCGGAATGTTTCAAGCTCCGCTCGGGAACCCACAAGTCTTCTTCGGCTGTGTACCCTTTCCATTGGATTAGGAAGGAACGGTGTGCTGCAGAACCACGATGGCGTCGGATCTCTTCTATTTCATATTCTTCTTCCCCGTTTATTAACTCTGGTGGTGGTTGTGGGAAGTTCGTTCCATAAGTGTCGTTTTTGTGATAAGGAGACAGGAGGGAGGCATGGAATACAGGATGAATTTTCCACGTCTTTGGGAGGCGTAGTTGATACGTTATTGGTGAGAAAACCTTAGTAATGACGAATGGTCCTTCTCGTTTTGCAGTGAATTTGGGATTGACTATGAGGCGTTTTAGGTTTCTTGCTTCTAACCATACCTTTTCTCCTAATTTGAATGAAGTAAACCGTTGTTTAGACCTTGCTGCCATAGTTTGTCTAGCGAGTTCGTGAGCAGTGAGGGCTTCATTTCGTGCTGCCTTGAGAAGTGATATTCGCTGGTTGACAGCTGGGAGGTCAGATGACGGGATGACTGTTGGCAAAGCTTGGGGTTCAAAGCCCATCATGAGAATGGTGATTTTCCGGTGACCAAGTGGGGACGGTGGTTATGTGCGAATTCCGCCATTGCAATGTGATTGGCCCATGTCGTGGGTTCATTCCCACAAAAGATCCGTAAATAAGTTTCCACCTCTTGGTTCACACGTTCCGTTTCGCCGTCAGTTTGAGGGTGATAAGCGGTGAAAATAGCAAGTTCGTAACCAAGGAGTCTTCCTAATTCCTTGGCAAAAGAGGAAGCGAATTGGGGGCCTTGGTCGGAGATGATCTTTTCGTAAAGACCAAACCGGGTGAAAATGTGGGTAAAGAATAGTGAAGCAATGCCTTCGGCGGTGACGGTTGTGGTGGTGGGACAGAGAATTACCCTCTTCGTAAGGCCATGGTCGACCACGACCAGCAGAGTATCGAAGCCGCTGGCGGATGGGAGACCGGTGATGAGGTCGCAAGAGACCTGCTGAAAAGGGCGAGTGCAGGCAGAACGGATGGGCATGAGAGGAGGTGCGGAGGGATGGGTGTTAACCTTGTTCCATTGACAGATGGCACAGCCGGAGACATAACGACGGACATACTGCGCCAAACCAGGCCACCAGTATTGCGCAGCGAGGAGCTGGCGAGTCTTCAGGTAGCCTGGGTGTCCTGCCATTTCATGATTGTGGCACCTGGACACAATGGAGCGCCGGAGAGCATCGTCACAGGGAAATATACAAGCGCCCCTGATAAAACAGTTTACCCCCATCGAAGGACCAGTCTGACGGGGTACGGGAGGCAGAAGAACCGGGCAGAGGCCTGGGGTGTAGCCAGTCGAGGATGATGGGATCGGAGGTGGAAGCTTGGCGGATTTGACGATCAAGGGCAGTGTCGATTAGGTTAACAAATAGAGAATCGGGGAGGAGAGTGACGTCAGCGTTATCGGAGGTGTCGTCAGTGGGGGTGTGGTCTGGGCGTCAGGAGAGCGCGTCAGGTCCAGCAAGTGATTTACCAGGGACGTGGTCGATGCGAAGATCAAAGTCTTGGAGATCCAACAGCCAGTGAGCTTGACGACGGTTGAGCAATTGAGCCTGGCGAAAGTAAGTGAGATTTTTATGGTCAGTAAAGACCTGAATGGGGTTGGGGGAACCAATAAGATAATGGCGCCAGGCGCACAAGGCACGCAGTATGGCAAGAAGTTCGTGGTCATGGATGTCGTAATTCCTTTCCGCTGGTGCAAAGGATTGGGAGAGATATGAACAGGGGTGCCAATCCTCGTTAGTATCAGCTTGCAAAAAAATACCGCCGGTTGCCCATTTGGAAGCGTTGGTGGCAACAGCAAAAGGTTTGGAGACGTCGGGGAGTTGAAGAACGGGTTTCGTCATAAAGGCCATTTTGAGTGAGTCAAAAGCGGCTTGACAGGCCGGGGTCCAAGCCCACGGGACTGTTTTCTTCATGAGATCAATTAGTGGACAAGCGAGAGTGGAATAGTCGCGGATAAAACGACGATAGAAGTTAGCAAAACCAAGAAAAGAACGGACTTCCTTGAGAGTGGTCGGTGTCTTCCAGGTAGAGATGCCGTCTAGTTTGACGGGGTCCATAGCTAATTGACCGGGTTTGACGACCATCCCTAAGTATTCAACTTCTGAGGTATCGAAGATGTATTTTTCTAATTTGAGATGCAAGGCAAAGTCGGTCATTCGTTGGAGAACACGTTTGGTATTGCATTCGTGAGTTTCCTCATCTGGGGAATAAATCAGTAGATCGTCCATATAAATGACCAACCATCCTTCTGCGATCATATCCTGGAATGAGTCGTTCATAAACCGTTGAAAGGTGGCGGGGGAATTTGTCATGCCGAAGAACATAACCATGGGTTTGAATAGGCCTCGATGTGTGATGAATGCTGCCTTCCATTGGTCACCGTCTTTGATTCGAACATTGTTATACCCCATCGTACGTCAAACTTGGTAAAATGTTTTGCCACTTTGAGTTTGTCGATTAGATCTGTGATGAGTGGTAGAGGGTATGCATCCCGGACGGTATGGTCGTTCAAGTAACGATAATCTTGGCAGGGGCGGAGTTTACCATCCTTCTTTTTAACAAAAAAGAATGGTGAAGCTTGCGGGGAGTTTGAGGGACGGATTTTGCCGGATTTAATATGTTCATCAATAAAATCATCAGCTGCTTTGGTTTCGTCAGTAGATAACAGATAGAGTTTACCGATCTTTGGTGTAAAGGAATCTTTTAAGTTGATCGCATGATCATATGGTCGAATCGGTGGTAAGGTTCCGGCCGCGACCTCGGAAAACACCTGTTGATAGTCTTGATACGCCGGTGGAAGGGTTACTTTTGGTTTGTAGGCCAGGTTTTGTATGGCTAGATCTGTTGACATGGTATAAGCTTTGACCATAGCAGTTGATACGCATCGTGGAGTTAGGTAACGTTGATCTCCCTTGATGACACGATTGATGCAATAAGATGTCACCACTTTCTTGGTGAGATCTTCGGGTCGGAGGAAATCTTCATTGTTTGTTTCGAGGTAGTCATAAGTCGCTTATCGAATTCGTGGGTTATTGAGGCATGGCGTGCCAGGTGAGGTTCGTTCTTGTAATATCCTGGGGCTTGTCGAGTTTCCTGGGTGTGATTCTTGATTTCAGTGGCGAGATCGTCTGATCGGTCGGTTTCAGGTCTTAGCTGCAGGTGATTTCGTTTCCAGTTGACAATTGGATTTTCCTGTTGAAGCCAGGGAAATCCGAGGATGATACGATCATTGCCGCATCCCATAACATGGAAAAGAACTTTATTGGTAGTATGTCCGATAGTAACGTAGAGATTGGCGGTGAAATGGATGGTTCCTTTGACGTTTAGAGACCCATCGACGTTTTTGACAGGGATTGGTTTTGGCAATCAGGTGCAAGGGATCCGGTTCTTTCGGACAAACCCCCAGTTGAGGCAATTGATATGTGCTCCAGAGTCTATGAGGGCAGTGGTGATGACGGTTTTCTTTGTACTCGCAGGGATTGATAGCGTGGTGGTTACGAATAATGATTTCTTGGATTTAGATTGTACAGGCGAGTACCTAGTGTGAGAAGGAGAGACTGACGTCGATACAGGCTCTCCTTTTAAAAAGACTGAACTTTGTTGACGAGGATCTCGTCATCTTCGTCGTCACATTCCATCAAGTCCGGGATTTCTCCCGTCTCTTCTTCGTCAGTTCTTTTCACAACTACATCAACATCTTCCTGCTTCTTTTCTCTCCAAGTTGCTTTGGTGTTGACAAAGTGGGTCTTACATTTATTGGCCAAGTGACCGGGAAGACGACACTTGAAGCAGAGCCCTCATTCTTGACATTCTTTGCGAGATTCCGGCGTGAGCCTGGGTGGTCTAGAGACAGTAGTTGCATCGACCTCCATGGCGTTTGGATCTTTGCGAGGGAAAGAGAAAGGACGTGAGATTGGAGCGGATGTATGGGAGGTACGTGCTTTGATTTCCCTAACTCTGTACCAGGCTGCATTGAAGGATGCAGCCTTTTCGTACCATTTGTCAATCGAGTCTGGCACTGGGTCCATGGTCATGATGCGCATTATAAGATTCGAAGGGATTCCAGCGGAGTAGTAGCCAATCAAGACGTTGTGGTCAGTGATACTGGCGCATGCAGCGTTGGTCTGAAACTCGGTGGTGTAGAGACTGAGAGAAGGGGTGAACACGCCTTTATTCAAGACCATCTTCTTCGTGGAAAGCCATCCAATGGCTTGGTTGACGACCTCGTGATGTTTGAATGCCCTGTTGAGCTTAGCGGTAAAAGAAGCCCATGTACCCATATTGAGCGTGCTGTCGTTTTGTACGCAGCTAACACAGAATGTGGCTGCCCAACTCTTGGCTGATCCCTTGTTCATGTATGATAGAGCGAAGGCAATTTGTTTAGCATCATTGTTGTAAATCTCGGAGTTGGTGCTGAGGTAGAACACCACGTTGTTGTACCATCCCGGGTATTCGGAATAAGCTCCATCGAACTCCTGGGGAGCGTTGAGTCGTAATTCAGTGGGTCGGTTAGTCATTGATAGTATAGCAACAGGGGATCGAGGTGAAGGTTGTACTGGGGTCACTGGCGAAGTTTCTTTGTTGTCTTTGTCTTGGTTTGAGGGGTCTGAGAGATCTTCGTCGTCAGATGATTCTAGGATAACTGGGGGAGGGTGTCGAGGTGTTGTTCTCGATGTTCTAGGAGTGCGGGAAGACAAGGTGTAGGATGATACAGCTCACGATGGTAGTGGCCATGCAGAAGTAAACTTTGAGCTTTTGTTACGTGTGGGCTGGGTAGGCTCGCACGTAGCCGCAAGGTGACTAGGACTGGGGACGAGGACTAAGGCTTGAGGAAGGCTTCGTTATAGAGAGGCCTTTACTGAGACTAAGGGACTTGGGGACCAAAGTCGTCGAACTGAGAGGCAAGACTAAGCGTAGAATTGCGGAGCTCAAAGTTAAGGATACAAGGCGTGCTAGTACAGTTTATATATGTATGGAGAGGCTAGCATGGACCAGGACTACGAAAGGAAAAAGGATAAAGAAAGGTAAATGAAAGAACATCACAGAATGCGATGGAAACGGAAAGAACTCTGTTGAAGAGCGAGGACTGACGAGGTTGTATATGACTCAGTTAGTGAGTCAGCTAAGGAAGTCTGAAGAATCGGAGAGAAGGAAGTTTATAGTAATCTTGATGACAGAAGAAAGGTGAAACCGTGGTTTACCATGGAGAAGTCATCAAGACGAGAAAACAAAAGGAAAGGAGAAACAAAGAAGAATCAGATGAATTGTAACAAGGTCCATATTCCAGGACAATAGTAGGGCTCTTTCACTATCTCATAAGGATTTTGATCTTGATGAAGACTTTCCAAAACTGGTGCTTCTTCATAATCATCAAATGTCCTGTCAAATTCTCTTCACCTCTGGCCTTCATAGGCTAAGAGTTTGACAGCAGGGGTCGGACGTGGAAAGTGAAACATTGATCCTACTGTCAAGTCCTTGACATGCTTGTATTCATGGCTTTTCCTATTCTCTATGGCTAGTTCGACTCTTCCATGTACAGCTCGAGCAGGCAGAAGGTCTCTAGATCTGGCCTTGTATACATATGGATATTTTCTGAGCACATGCTTCAAGCGCTGAGATTTGGGATCATTGACAGGGAAATTCGATTCTTCCATTCTCTCTTGATCTGAGCTGTCATCAGAGTCGCAAGTGGGTGAAATGCCAGTATCTGCCTCCTTCTCATGGCATTTATGGCAGTTTGCTGCTACCACATTCAATTTTCGTATGATCGATGCATGCTGTTCTCCAGAGGCCTCCTGTTCAACTTGATGAATGGTTTCGTTGGTAACAAAGACAGTGTCATCCCACGTCCTCCATATATCATCATGTGGAAGATGAGTGGAAGCTAAATAGCGATAATCCTGCCAGCTTCTTTGACAGGCCTCCTTCACCATTGCAAGCATGCGGAGGCGGAGTCGATGACCACAAGGAATAGAAGGAATGTGAAGAATACCCTCAGTATTATATACCCCTGTGTTCATGAGTGACTCTAGGACATAGCATGCTATCAGTCCACAGTCATAACCATTTTGGGTCCAGTTACACACTTGTACATCAACCTGCTCAAGTGTGGCAATGTCATCGAAGCTGTAAAGGGCAGCAATATGGTTCCAATAAAAATGTCCATTCCATTGTGTCCAGTCGTCCAATCGAGCATTGAAATAAGGGCAAGGCAAATCTAGCACACTTCCAGAAATACGTCTTCCTAGAATAAATGCAGTGTTGTTTTCATAGTCAAAAACAACAACGAAAAATTGATGGGAAGACAAGACCACGAAGGAGATGGGAATGGAGCAATCTGTGATCAAGGACTGAACAAGATGTCATTGCTAAAATATAGTGATCTCCTCAAGACTAGGCAAAGATTGGATGCCGAGGCGACAGAGGGCATTGCAGAGAAGAAATCCACATAACAAACATGTGTTCTTCCAGTGACGGAATACCAAAGAGAGAGAAGATAAAGGTTGAGGACACTGGTATTGATCCAGGTCTTGTATTTTAGAATATAAAGGTTTTGATATGCAATGGCCCATATAGTGGGTCTCGCCATAGAGCACACTACTCAAGATGAGTGAACAACATCATGAAGATGATGGTGTGATGACCTACTGATGATATGGTGCTGGGAAGGTACATTTCCATCCTCTTCAGAGGTCGAAGATGACGTTGCTGGGATCATATGAGATGGCATATCCATATAGGATGTCTCCTCGTCATCTTGTCTCTTGGGTGCCCGATGCTCAGATGAGGATATAGCATTGAGGTCTACATGTTTCATCATATCCTGGCATTTTGAAAAGACCAAATTAAGCTCTTCATCATCAAAGTCATCGCTGGAAGAGATATTAGGGGGTGATGCATGAGTCTGGCAATGATCCATGATCACTTGGCATCTTTTGTAGACCAAATTGAGTTCCTTTTCATCAAAAGAAGAGGAGGAATCACTGCCACTGATGGTCTCATTCTGGAATGCAAGCACAGTCATCAATAGGCCATAGGAAGAAGACACAGAGGAGGAAGAAGAGTGCATGCTATCAGATGCATACTTGGATGCAGCCTTTGAATAAGATCTGGTGACAGGTGCCTGAGTGAGTGGGTTGTAAAGGTCATAATGAATGAATGCTTCTTTACCAAAAAAAAAAAAAAAAGTGTTAAATTCTCCATTCATAATTACATTACCTACATCAATCAGATGGTAAAGGTAATCAGCTGCAGGCAATATGTAATATCTATTATGTAATCCTGTACTATTCCACCTAGGCTGTGACTCTGGCCATCTTTGGCCATCTTGCCAAAGTCAGAGCTCGAAATATCACTTTTCACATGCTGTCCCCCACTGGTGTTTATATACTTTGAGCATCAAGCTTCGGCAAAATGCCTGGTGAGCCCAAACTACCCAAGGTCACAACCCATATGACTGACCTCATAATAGCTAAGCGATGAACTAATCAAAGTACAGCCATCCGACATCTTTTTCCTCTTTCTCCATCCACATCCTCATGTCGCCCCTATCTGAGAAGAAATTCAGTGGCTTGGATAGCAGCAGAGCATTGAAAGGTAAATCTTTTATGAAATGAAGATCAAATGATAACCTGACCCCCACAAGTAACCAACCTTTTGAATGCAGAGGACAGCATACTAGATGGAGAAACAGGCATTCCTGAGAGTATGATGCACACATTTGAGAGAAATGACAAGTCAGTGACTATGACTTTGCTCTTGTATGACATGCTGAACCAAAATGATTAGTATTGTTATTCTGGGTGAAAACAACACCATGTGGTATGGGTTGATACATGATATCAGAGTAGAAAACATCCGTAAGAAATATGTATACTCGAATGCTGTTCAAACATCACAGGTAGCTAACCATTCATAGAAAGCATGGGTGAAAGTCAGATGGTACTATAAAAATGATGACTTGCCTAAAATCAAAGAGTGAGCTTCATCATGGTGGTGAACATGGCTGATAAAATAAATGCAGCATCAAAAGGTCTGAATTGATACTGTCAGATCATATGGACATCATCACTCCCCATCAAATCATGTGTATGTTTCTGATATGTGACGCAACCGGAGGATGAGATGGCTAACCACATAATCTAGCACTGATAGATATCATCACATTTGATGATACAGATGTTGGTGGACCACATGTGAGTTCTGATAACATGTACGTGCGGTGGTCAATGAAGGTGAACAGAGGAAAGCATGAAATACAGGTTTGTTTTATCTATTCTCTGTGGTGAATCAGCTTTGACCTGTTTTCAGAATTTGAATGCCTGTATTACATGCCAGAGAGCATACAATCCAGACTAGGACATACAGCAATACTGTCATGGATGTCAGAAATGGTTTCATTTAAATTGTTTGAAAGCTCTTCCGAAGGGAACCAACCACATACAAGCAGTCATCGACAAGATCTGCAAGGACAAAGGACTGGAATTACAAAAGGATATGATGCAATTGCTCTGCATACCTGTCTGTCGGAGGAAACAGTATGGCATGGTAGGGAATGGAATACTTACAGAGGCTGCCTGGAATGCTCTCCATGACCTACGTGAGAACACAAGGCTTCGATCGGGTCAAGCTGGAGAGTTCACATTACAGTTGATGTTCTGAAACAAGCAAAAAGATCAATGATATATTATGAATGCTCCATTTGTCCACAGCAGTGGTGTTTGTAGTATTTAGGAACAAGTGAAATAACAGATCCAAATGTCGTGGTACTATCCTAATTCACAAGCTTTTGCAAGTATGAGGAAACCCTTTTTGACCTGTTTGTCAGTTTCATCTCCCACTGAGATCTTCAAATAGAGTCCCAACTGTGAGATGTCCTGTATCAAACCATTCTGGAGATAATGAGATTGGAACATTGATTCGCATGAGACAGTGAAACTTACATATGTGTGCTTGTTCTTTTTTGTGTG
>JBBPJJ010001287.1:0-10240 GCA_038088635.1 Veloboletus limbatus
AACTTGAGGGTCAAGTAAATTCAGCCAATTCATTTGTTGTCATGTGGATTTCTGACAAGAGACCACCTGCTAGTAAATCAAAAGAGCTACAAGAGCACCAGATCCATTCATGTCCCACCAGTGACCACCACCACTGCCACTTATAGTGGCCTAGAAAAGTATCCCAATATTGGGTCATTTTGAAGAGATTGGCTGATTACAGGATATTATTAACAAATTAGATACCATGCTTGCAGGATGGATAAAGATAGTTGCTCTTGGCATGCTAACACTAGTTTTGGCATGTGATTTGGTTATCATGGGAGTGAGTTACAGGCATTTCCAAATAACATGTCTTTGGGAGACTTATTTGACCCTGCATTTGTTAATCATTATGTCATATGTAACATAGGAATTTGACAGCTATTGATGGTTGCTATGTGACCAAGTTATATAATTATATAAGTGATATAATCCCAAGCATATATATATCTTGAGGTTTACTCCAATTGACCATACCATATTATGAAAGCTATTTTCTCCTATACTAGAGCCAATATCCTTCTTTTTTCTGAATCTGGCCTATTTGCTCATCAGATTGCATCCAAGACTGGTCTAGGAAAATCCACTATTGCCAGGGTCATCAAGGAGATTCTTCCAGAAATGGAAAATATCAAGCTAGAATATCCTTCCAAGCTTTCTTTTATTGATAGGAGAAGGATAGTTTCTAGTATCACCACTGGAAAGGTTGAGATTGCTGTCCAAGCCACCCATCTTATCAACTCTACTCTTTCCTCTCCCGTCTGTCCAAAAACTGTTTGTAATGTTCCCAAGGCTGCATCTCTGAAGGCTGTGGTAATGAAGAAAAACCCCTGTTGTTTGCTGAACATAGGAAAAAAAGACTAGATTTTGCTTTAAAGCACAAGGAATGGACTGTGGAGGATTGGACAAGAGTTATTTGGTCAAATAAGACCAGAATGAACAGGATTGGGCCAGATGAAAGGATGTATGTATAGAAAAAGGGAGATGACCCCCTATAGAAAAAGGAAATCCAGGGAACAGTGAAGTTTGGAGGAGGTTCCTTGATGGTTTGGCAATGCGTGGGCTGGAATGGAGTAGGGATACTTGCAGAAGTGGAGGGAAAGATGAATGCTGAGCAGTATATGTCCATTCTAGAGGACAATCTGCTTTCCAGAATGGAGAATTCTGGCATTTCTGCAGAGAAAATTATTTTTCAACAGGATAATGACTCCAAATACTCCTCCAAAAGGGCTCAAAACTGGTTCAAATCTCAAGAAATTAGAGTTTTTGACTGGCCAGCATGGTCACTAGACCTTAGTCCTATTGAACACCTCTGGCAACATCTCAAAAAGAAGCTCAATAGCTATAAAAGGCCAGTAAAGAGCTTTGGGAAAAAATCAAGGTAGAGTGGGGGGAGGATACAATGGCTCAAACAATTGTCCCAATGTTTGCATGTTTTACACTAATGGTGATATTCCAAACTAAATGCTATCCTGGCTGAACGTTAGTGGTGTATAAAAGATAGATCTCACTCCTGGCCACATAATTGGTCTGTAGTGCAAAAGATTTGGATAAGATCTGATTAAATGGAAGCCATATCAAAACAGTGACTCATTGGGACAATTGTTTGACTTTATACAAGTATAGCATTTAGTACTTGGTATAACCTCCTTTTGCCTTGATAACTGCTTGAATCCTTCTAGGCATGCTTTCTATCCACTTCTGACACTCTTCCACAGAAATCTTCCCCCATTGCTCTTTTATCCTTTTCCACAATTGATGAACTCCTGTAGAAGCAGTTGCATATGCTGAAAGGGTTCTTTTCAGATGACCCCAAGTGTGTTAAATAGGATTGAGGCCAGAAGACTGTGCAGGCCAATCCAAAAGCTTGATTTCTTGCTCATCAAACCACTTTTGAGCCCTTTTGGAGGTGTGTTTGGGATCATTATCCTGCTGAAAAATAATATCATCTGGAAGAATTCCAGATTCCTCCATGCTTTGTAGCAATCCTTCCTCCAAGATTGCCACATATTGCTCAGCATCCATCTATCCTTCAACCTCACTCAAAACCCCCACTCCATTCCACCCTATGCAGTCCCATACCATTAGGGAACCTCCTTCAAACACTGTACCTTTAACCTCTCTAGAAGTTAAGCATCACCCTTCTTTTTCCATACATACTCTTGTTTATCTGACCAAATAACCCTCTTCTAGTCTTCCACAGTCCAATGTTTATACTTGAGAGCAAAAGCCAATCTTCTTTTCCTATGGCTAACTGAGAGAAGGGGTTTTTTCTTTTTCACTACAGCCTTCAATGATGCCTCCTTGAGGGTATTTCTCACTGTCTACGAGGAGACAGGAGAATCACTGATGGAATTGATGAAATGAGTGGCCTAGACTGCATTTTTGGCCTTGCTAGTAAGAATTTGCTGAACAATACCATGCTTATTGGTAGAAGGAAGCTTAGAAGGATGATCAACATGAAGCTTTTCTGGGTCAGATTGGATCTCTTGAAGTATTCTAGCTACTGTAGACTTCCCTAGGCCAGTTTGGGATGAAATTTGGTGACAGGAGATATAAAGAGAAGCTAGAGAAACAATATTGTCCCTTTGAGCAGCAGAGATGGATTTCATGGTGATAATGGGGGGAAGAAAAGATGATGGAAGGGTTTATATATGCTGTCTCATAATAAGTTACATAACTATAACATAATAGAACCTTTACCTAAGGTACATAAGGACTTTACAGCATTCCAGGGTCCAATGTATGTGATGAAAATTGAAAGTCAAACAATTGTCCCAATGAGTCACTGTTCTGATATGGCTTCCATTTAATCAGATCTTATCCAAATCTTTTGCACTACAGACCAATTATATAGCCAGGAGTGAGATCTATCTTTCATACACCACTAACGTTCAGCCAGGATTAGCATTTAGTTTGGAATATCACCATTAGTGTAAACATGCAAACATTTGGACAATTGTTTGAGCCACTGTATGTTGAGGACCATTATACGAGCATGTCAAGAAGAAGCTGAAGTGGCTGCTCACATGGTAGGTGATTTGGCTTGTCTTGCTTTTGAATCTGTTGAAAGAGCTGCTGATGATCATTTCTTGATACATATTCAGTGCATGATCCCGACTTCATCACGCTGATTACCCCATCTCGCTATGAGATTGGCATCTGGGTCCTTGGAATCATATGCTTTGGATTTGCTGTGAGCACTGAATAATACCTGAGTGGCCAAATTGATGATATGTATGAGACAGCTAAGTAGTAGGGAATTAACTAAGTGTTACTTGTTGACAGATCGGATAACTTTGACACTCACTGCATTCGCTGTTTTTGACCGTTAAACGGCTTGCCAGTTTTGAGCTCTATTATCTTTGCAAACTCAGTCATTATAACATCCATATTGAATGCATTGTCGCATGTGACATGACCGATCTGATTATCGTTTCATCTTGAGTAGCTAAAAGTAAAAATATATTTGTGACTTACTTTATGATAAGTTCCAAGATGCTCTGTGATTTTATATAATGCATGCCCAAGTTGCACACCATTATGGGTACTGTTAAATCATACAAATCCAATCAGAGCAGTATGGAGACCCCAGATACCAGGGGACAGTTTTTCAATCCACATTCCTGTCACTCAAAGTAGGCGTTGGTGTTTAATGCCTGCCATGCATTGCAGGTCACGTTGATGTGTCCATTGACAGTATCACTCTATTAAAAAGTAGAATATAATATTCAATAGAAACGGACTTGGACATACTAATAGTCTGGTCCACAAGCCATGCATGTGGCTTTTGAACACGTCAATAATTTCCTGTAGCATTGTCTTGCAGTTGGGCAGCTTTACACCATTTGTTGCATGTGAGGTGAGCTCCATCATAGACTTGAATAACGGGTGTTCCAGGAAAGTAATAGGCTATTGCCTGGTGAGATATATTTTCAATTATGAATGAATAAAGTCATTGTACCTGGTCTGTGTCTGCAATCCACTGGAATGTAGCCTCATGAAAGCATGCCTCACTATGTGGAATTACCTTATTCTTGGTAGGTATAGGCTTTAGATGGTGATCAAGTCGGGACTGATTATCAGCTTGTGCTTGGTCTTTGTGCAGCTTGCAGTCCTTCGGTAGCATAGAAATAAACCTGTTCATGTCAGCCCAATTTAAATAGTTGGTGTTATGCAAAGCATACTAGTGGGACGATGAGTTAGCAAAGTAGCACCTCTACCACGGAGAGGGTGCACTTCCTTGATCTCTTGTGCTAGCGAAGGCTAAGGATACTTGCCACATGAAGGAAAGGCTTAGGAGGACTGAGGGACCAAGGGTGATCCAAGAGTATGCTGGATTGCACAGATCAAGAATGAAGAGAAAGTACAGTAGGAGAAGTACTTAAATAGACAGAGAGGCATAATCATAGAACGAGATGGAAGGAGAAGGAAGATTAGCTAATCTAGAGGTATGAATAAGCACAGAACCTGATGGAACTCAGGAGAAGATTAGCTAACTACATGATTTTGAGAGAAATCGTGGTAAAAAGAGAAAGTTCAAGAAGGAAGATAAAGATGGGTGCAATTACCACACGATTAGAGAAGAACATGATCATAAGAGCAGAGAAACATACCACTAACATAAGAAGGTGAAGGACAAAGAATGGAGAAGCAGTATGTGGAGCGAAAGAGGAAGAAAATTGTAACATTACCCCCATCGTACATTTGAGCCCCAGGCTCGAGAAGTCTACACTCCAGAAGGAGGAAGAGACTGTCCAGTGATGACATAAGATGCTTGTTTGATGATATAGTGTTCATGGGGGCAGTCAGCAAGGAGATGACCAGGGTTATTGCAATGTCCACAGACGTAATGCAGACAGAAGCGGTCAGTGTGTCCCCAATGGAAGCAGGTAGTGCACTGTTGGAATAGGCAATTGTGAGGGGAATGGCCAGGACAGGGGCTATGGCAGGAGGGACATCGATAGTTGGAACAATTGACTTGATAATGACCAAACAAACCACATTGGTAACAACGAGTGGAAGTGGTGGCAGGACTGCAAACAAGAGGAGAAGGGATAATGTGAACAGTGGAGGAAAGAACCTGAGACCCATCAGAAAGTCAATGATAGGTGACCAGCTCACGATCACGAGCAATGATGGTTGGGTCAATGAGAAAGTCGTCAGGATGGGAGACAATCATAGGCTCTTCGTCGGAATGGGACAAAACCTCAGGTGAAGAGGTAAGAGTGGACTCCAGGGATGGGGAGGGAACACAGTCAGTAGGGGGGGAAGGAGCGCAAATGGGAAGGGAAATATCTGGAGAAGGGGGAGAAAGTGGGGTGGAAGAAAAGGACTCTATGTAGTGATCACAAGCATCTTGGGGTAAGGAAACAAAGATGGGTTTAAAAATGCAAAAGGCAAGTTGTCGGGGAAGACATTCAAAGTAGGTATGAAAACCGTACAAATGGAGGATGAAAAGAATACGTTTGGGAAGACGGTTAATTTGTAGGTGAAGGGGAATGCCAAATTCCTCAGGGAGATCCCTGGGAGCAGCGCAAAAGTGAGAAAGTTGAACTTGGGAGACGGCAAGGAAAAGTTGGACTAGTTCCACCAAGATGTCATCCTCAGAGAATAGAGAATCATTTTTGAGGGTGAGGATAAAGTCTGGCCAAGTGAGGGCAGTGACATAGAGGATGTTGATGTAGTGGGCAGGAAGGAACTGTGGGTGGACTGGCATAGTGTGAAGAAAGGATAAAGCTGGAGTAAAGAAAGGAGAGGAGGCAGGGGAGGAAGTTGACGATGATGACATTGGTAAATGTAAAGAGAAAATCAAAGGCAAGGATAAGACCAAGAGTGAGAACAAAAGATAAAACAAAATTGTATAGGAGAGACGATGGGGAAACAAACATTCAAACACAGTTGGAGAAAATGGAATATAGTCTCAAGAAGAGATACCAAAGAATTTGACTGACAATGAAAAAGACTAGTACAACAATAGGGATGAGGGGGGCAAAGAGGTAAGGCATCATTGGTTAATGCAGAGAATAGGTTCTTTTGTACGTGAAAAGGATGTTATGAGCATGTCAGAGATTAATCTCAGGTTTCCAAGTGTTTTCTGATGCAGAGTATCCTTTTCATGTGGTCAGGTACTGATAGCAACCAGGGGATCCCTTGTGGGAAAGAATGCCATCAACCTCATACTCTTCCTTGCCTGCTATTATGTTCAGAGGTAGTGTAAGGAATGAAGGACCATATGCTTCAGTCGATCAATAGGAAGATAAGAGGGAGGCGTGGAAAATGTTGTGAATTTTCCATGTGGGAGGGAGTTTGAGCCGATAGGAGAGTAGAGATAGTACTTGAGTAATTTTGAAGGGACCCAAGCGTTTGGGTGCAAGTTTCCAAGATGGGAAGAGGATTCTGAGATTGGTTGCCTCTAGCCAAACCTTATCTCCAGATTTCCAAGGGGAAAACTTTCGTGCTGTATGTTGTGCCATGAGGCGGTGAGCAGACTCATGGGCTGCAAGAGCTTCTTTTCTGGACTCTTCCAGAAGGGCGAGCCTAGAGGTGAGAGCAGGAAAGAAGGTCTTTCCCACAGAAGAATAGGAATGAGGTGTGTATCCAAGCATCAGGGAGAAGGGGGACATTTTAGTGAATGAATGGGGAGAGGAGTTGTGTTGGAACTCAGCAGAGGTAACAAAGGATGACCAGGTGTGAGGTTGGTTGGTGCAAAAGATGCAAAGATAGACTTCAATCTCCTGGTTAACGTGTTCGGTCTGTCCATCTGTTTGTGGGTGGTATGCCATAGACAGTCAAACATCATAATGAAGGAGTCTAGCGAGTTCTCTGGCGAAGGCGGAGGCAAATTGAGGGCCCTGATCAGAGATAATGGAGTCGTGAAGTCCGAAACATTTGAAAATGTGAGAGAAAAAGAGGGAGGTGACTCCAGCAGCATTGATGGTTTTGTTACAAGGAATAAGAACCACCCCCTTAGTAAGGCCATGGTCAACCACAACCAGAAGGGAGTCAAAACCTGAGGAGAGGGGGAGGTCAGTGATCAAGTCCATGGACAATTGGTGAAAGGGAAGCATAGCAGATGAGGAGATGGGGACAGGGGGGGTGGAGGGGGGGGTGGAGGTATTAACTATGGAATGTTGACAAAGAGTGCAGTTGGCAATGAAGTTTTTAACAAAGGTAGCGAGACCCAGCCACCAAAAATCGTGTTCCAAAAGTGCTTTGGTGTGAAAAATGCCCAAGTGTCCAGAAGTAGGAGCTGAATGAAGGGCATGTAACAGAGAGGAACGCGAAGCAGGGGGAATGTACATATGACCATGAAAATAAAGGTGACCATTATCAAAAGACCAATTAGACAAGGAGGAATGAGGAAATAAAGGGGAGTTCTCATCAAGGGAGCAAAGAGCCTGAAGAACAAGGGGGTCTGAGGAAGAGGAAGCACGAATCTGGGAGGCAAGTGCAAGGTCAAGGGCAGAAATGATCTGAGGAGTAGGAAGAATAGCAGAGGAGGAATTATCCAATGAAGTATCAATCATATCACGACGAGACAAAGTGTCTGCAGGGGCCATGTGAGTGCCAGGCATGACCTGCCAAACGAGATCAAAGTCTTGGAGAAAAAGGGACCAGCAAGCTTGTCGACGAGATAACTTCCGAGAGTCCTTGAGGTAGGAGAGGTTCTTGTGATCAGTGAGGACAGTGACCAGATGTGAAGTGCCTTGTAGATACTGTTTCCATTCCTAGAGGGCAAGAATGATGGCAAGGAGTTCTTGGTCGTAGATGTCATAATTGTGTTCCACCTGGGAGAAGGTCCTGGAAAAGTAAGCGCACAGATGTAAATCCCCATTAGTATCTGCTTGGAGAAGAACAGCTCCTGCAGCAAGGAGAGAAGTGTCAGTCATGAGGGAGAAAGGACGAGAAACATCCAGAAGGAGGAGGACAAGAGTGGAGGAAAAGAGCGTCTTGAAATGAACCAAGGCCGTTTGCTGGAGGGACGTCCAAAGCCAAGGTTCATCTTTGCGAGTGAGCAATGTAAGGAGTGCAACTATGTTAGAGAAATTAGGGATAAACTTCCTGTAAAAATTAGCAAATCCTAGGAAGGAGCAGATCCCCTTGATAGAAGAAGGTGGCTTCCAATCTGCAATAGCTGAAAGTTTAGTAGGATCCATAAGGATACGACCCTGGCCAATGATAAGTCTGAGGTATTCCATATGTGAAACGTTGAATGAGCATTTGGATAGTTTCAGTAAGAGGTTGTGTTCATGAAGTCAGAGCAAGACATGGCGAGTGCATTCATGGTGAAGCATAAGATTGTCTGGAATGTGAATACCTATATCATCCATATAAATTTTTAGCCACTGTTCAGCAATCATGTCAGCGAATATGTAATTCATGAAAGCCTGGAAAGTAGGAGGGGCATTGCAAAAACCGAAGAACATTACCATGGGTTCATATAGACCAAGGGGTGTGATGAAGGCAGGCTTTCACTGATCGCCATCGCAAAGTCAAATGTTGTTGTATCCCTAACGGTTGTCAAACTTGGTGAACAAAGTGGAATCCTTCATATCATCAATGAGTTCCGAGATGAGTGGGAGAGGATAAGCATTGCGAATGATGTGAGAGTTGAGATACTGATAGTCCTGACAAGGATGAAGTGATCCATCCTTCTTGGGAACAAAAAAGAAAGGGGAGGCCTGTGGAGACTTGGAATAGTAAAAAGTGTACCAAAGTGTACCAAAAGTGTAGTAAAAAAGTGTAGTAAAAGTGTAGTAAAAAAGCGAACAAAAGTGTAATATAAGTATAGTCAACAGACTTTGTCAAATTTGAGTTGTGTTCCTTTAGCTGGGATTGTATTTTTGTTGACTATTGTATTTGTTGGCTGGGTTCACATTTTGGCTGAGTTTGGGTTTTTATATATAAACAAGCCTCATTTCAATTCTTTCCCACAGCTTCTTTTTCCTCAACCCCTATCATCTCTTATTTTTTTCTCAACACAACTTTTTTCACCACACTTCTTGGTAAGTTATTGTCAACATTCCTATATTCTTATTAACTTTTGACTCTTTGCTTAGATACAAATATTGGTGAGTTATTTGTCAATATTTCAATGTTCTTACTAACTTTTTGCTCTTTGCTTAGATATCAATATATGTACTAATAGTGAGTCACTAAAATAATACTTTAACATTACCACTAACAAGTATGATTGATCTAGTATATAGTTCTATATATATATATAGTAGTTATTCTTATGTAATTCAATATATGAAAATAAATTGTGTTTTTGCAATTATATGTAAGGTAGGCCTCATACAGATCCATCCAACGTCACATGATGAAACTGCCCTCCAGCATGACAAAGTATTGATGCACAAATAGAAATCCAGCAACAACATTTCAGAGGAAACCAGAATCGCAGAAAAATAGAAAGAAATATTTAAAACATTTGTGCAATAGCACTTTGTATATAGATATAATATTTAAGTATCCATTTGAGAAATTGTGATCAGACTCCAGAGATAGGATGTGGTGTCCTGGTGGATCCTTGAAGATTGGACTCCAGATGGCATGGCAGTGGATAGCAGTCATGGAGATGTGCTAGACAGCTCTGTTTATAGCCAACTTGAAGAACAGGAAGTTGACCATGGCTCTCTAGAAGCGAAAACTTGCAAGCTGGACTGCAAACTTTTCCTGGAAGAAGAGACAAGAATTCTAAGTCAACTCAGAACATTCGGGCTCAAAAAAGGAAAACATGAGTGAAATCAACTGACATACTAATGAGTGCATCACTCATAGGCTCACATCCCAAAGCTGCCAATGGCAGTATGTACCAAACAAGCCTTGGCATATATTGTTGGCAACACTGCTCTGCTTGGTCAAATAAGTCTCCCAAAGACATGTTATTTGGAAATGCCTGTAACTCACTCCCATGATAACCAAATCACATGCCCAAACTAGTGTTAGCATGCCAAGAGCAACTATCTTTATCCATCCTGCAAGCATGGTATCTAATTTGTTAATAATATCCTGTAATCAGCCAATCTCTTCAAAATGACCCAATATTGGGATACTTTTCTAAGCCACTATAAGTGGCAGTGGTGATGGTCACTGGTGGGACATGAATGGATCTGGTGCTCTTGTAGCTCTTTTGATTTACTAGCAGGTGGTCTCTTGTCAGAAATCCACATGACAACAAATGAATTGGCTGAATTTACTTGACCCTCAAGTT
>JBBPJJ010001288.1:0-10232 GCA_038088635.1 Veloboletus limbatus
CTTACACTATATAAACCCTAGTAGCATGTACCATGTTCTCCATTCTTGATCTCCCTGGGCTTTCACCTAGTTCCCTGGATCTCCTTGTATCCTAGTCCTAGACTTGCCTCTTGCAATCCTAGCTTCCTTTGCTGATTCCGTGCTCGACCCGGTATACGACTCCCTTGGCTGGCACTATACATGTGCAGCCTACGTCTTCGCATACACCATCGATGGTATCGGCCAAGGCTCCCCTTGTCCTAGATCTCACCAGGGCTGCGTGTGAGCTTACCCAAGCCCACACATAACAAAAACCTGCCAGCTCGTCGCTGCTAAGTTCTGGTGGCCTTGTTTAGCACACTTTGTCCGCCAGTACATCAATGGCTGTGCCATCTGCCAGCAGACGAAAGCCAATACCCATCCCTCTCTGCCTCTCCTGACCCCTATCTGCTCCTCCATTCCCATTCCTTTCAGCAAATTTCCTGCAATCTGATTACCGACCTCCCCCTTTCTGCAGGCTTTGATTCCCTCTTGTTTGTGGTCGACCACGGGCTTACAAAGGGGGTGATTCTCTGCCCCACAACGAAATTCATCACTGCTGAAGGCATTGCCCACTTCTTTTTCCTCCACATCTATACATCAAGATCATCTCTGACTGAGGACCACAATTTGCCTCGGCCTTCACAAAAGAACTCAGCTGCCTTCTTAACTACTCCATCATCCTTTCCACTGCCTATCATCCACAAATGGATAGAGAAACTGAACAAGTGAATGAAGAGGTTGAAATCTATCTTCACATCTTTTGTGGAAATAACTCTGCCTCATGGTCATCACTTATCTCTCATGCCAAGTTCACACATAATCACCATCCCCATTCCATCACAAACCAATTGCCGTTCTATCTCATGATGGGATACGAACCTCTTGTCCTTCCTTCAGCAATTGCCGCATCCCCTATCCCCACCATAGAAACCTGGTTCAAAACCCTCCTTGCCACCTGACAAGAAGCTCTTGCAGCCCATGAACTTGCATGGCAAGTAATGGCTTCATGAACCAGAAAAATGTTCACCCCCTTCATCAAAAGAGACAAGGTCTGTGTTACGATTTCCCCTATTCTTACTCCTTTTACGGGAACCCCTAACTTCGGTCTACAATGTCGCCCTCGGCATACTCCTTTGGATCCTCCTCACGCTCCTCGTACTGTATCCGCTGAGTACAGCCTTCCTCCGCTCATTCCGACTCGTTCCATAAGCACACCTCGTGTTCATCACATGTTCACCTCAAGGCTTCCCTTTAGCACTGCCTTGCTGCGGCTTCCATTCCAGCATCACCTTGCTGCAGCTTCCTTTCACAGCCTCACACCACGAGTTCCCCTCGTGCTTACTCGAGTCATCCTTATTCCCGCTCTGGACCTTATCCTCAGTCCTTCCTTTGTCCTCGTGTCCGGACCATACCCGTGGTCCTTCCCTATTCCCTCGGACCTCATGGTCACTCCTAGATCCCCGTTCCTTGATCTCCGCCTCATGCATGCCTCACTCCCTCCTCGTGCATTCCCTCGGCCTAGCCCGAGCCCTCCTATACCGCCCTTGCCTTCCCGGCTCCCATTGACTCACTCAACATGAGTCATTGCGCCTGACTCTGACTCACTATTGAGTCCGCCTCCTTTCCTCTTTCTTCTTTGATCTTCCTTTCCTTTCATAGAATACCCTTAGCCCTATGCTCTTATGTGCATAGCCTCGGCTTCTCTTTTCGCACAGCCTACTTCCTGTGCTTTCCTTTCTTAGTCTCTTCTCTCCGTTTCCCTCATATTCTATGACCTTCCTTCACACAGCCCATGACTGGTGCTGTCCTCATTCCACACAGCCCTTGACTGGTGCTGTTCTCTCTTTCCTTTCTTGACATGGTCCGTGCCCCTTACCCTACGCTATATAAACCCTAGTAGCACGTACCATGTTCCCTATTCTTGATCTCCCTGGGTTTACTCCTAGTCCCTGGATCTCCCCCTGTATCCTAGTCCTAGAACCCATCCCTTGCAATCCTAGCTTCCTTTGCTGATTCCACGCTCGACCCGGTATACGACTCCCTTGGCTGGCACTATACGTGTGCAGCCTATGTCTTCGTGTACACCATCGACGGCATCGGCCAAGGCTCCCCTTGTCCTAGACCTCACCAGGGCTACGTGCGAGCTTACCCAAGCCCACACGTAACAGTCTGGCTCAAAGCCAGAAATCTCAAACGACAAATAGATATTCCCAAGTTCACACTGAAACGAGTAGGAACCTTCATCATCACTGAAGTCCTATCTCCTATCTCCTATCGCCTCTGTTTGCCAAAAATGTGGAAGATCCATCCTGTATTCCATGCCTCCCTCTTATCACCCTATTGCAAAAACCATGGCCACAGACCTAATTTTCCAAAACTCCCTCCAGATCTAATCAGCAGAGAAGAAGAATTCGAAGTCGAACAGATATTAAAACATTGAGGTCCACCCTCTTCCTGCTCATTTCTGATCCAATGGAAAGGATATCCGCCAGAAGCTGACTCATGGAGCCCAGAACGGAATTTGAAACATTCAAAAGCTGCTCTCCTCGCATATAAGAAATGACACCCATCCATCTTCCCCTCCATTGCAATCCTCACATAATGTCCATTGACCCCACCAACATGACTCCCTCCACCATCTCCTCCCTCCCACCTACCACTATCAATGATAATGATCAACACTCCAACATCACCAACTCTGGATGGGACATTGCTGCAGATGACGGTGGTGCCCCTCTCTCATTCACACCTTTGCAGAACGTCTCACATCACTTCCCTCCTCTCTTCCTATATTTCCCTTAGATATACCACATTCTATTCCTTCTGTCATACTCCCCACTTTCTCCCATCACCAATGAGACTCTCATCTCAACCAATCGTCGACAACTCATTTGATTTCTCAACGTCGTGATATCTTCCTTAGCCGTACCCTTGACGCCCACATTGATAATCAATCTCTCTTCATTTACCTCTACCAAATCTTTCTTACCACCTCCTGACTACTCCTCACAATGATCACTTCTGCCCCACCCTCTGACCATGCCTTTGCTACCATCTTATGACACACCCACTCCTTACTTACTAAGTTATAGATGTCTTTGGAGGAGGACCTTTTGCAGTTAATGCACCAACTGGACTTCCCTGCCTTTGTCGACGACGTAGCCTATTACCACTCTTGCTTGGACAAAATTTCTTATACCCCGTCTTCCCCCTGACCTTCTCTGCCTCACTCTTCTGCCTCTTCTCCTACCACCCTCCTTACTCTTGCAAAGTTGGAACTGTTGGAAAATGTGGATCACTGGCTGTCGGGAAATAATGGAGAAGACCCTCTCACCTCCTCTCACCCCAAGTATAACAAAGTCTGCTACTCCTATTGCTGTCTTGGTTATACTGTATCTGTCCTCACTGCACTTATTATCAATGCCTGATTTGTCTCCACTGGGGACCTGGTCATCTGCAAACACATTGCCCTGAATAGATGACCCATCAACGTTCCCCTCCCCCTGTGGTACCCTCCTCCTCTTCATCATCTTCGTCTTCTCGCCAGTCACAACGGTCTCCCCTCCCTCGTCCTGTTCCCCCTCCATACCACACTTCCCATTGCCCTCTCGATGAATACTCCCTTCGTTACCTTTGCCCCTTCCCCTATCCTTGCAGTGGTATCATATGCCAGTCGCCCTCCCCTATCAATACTGACATGATTTCCTCCAAGGGGTATTACAATATCGACGGATCCTGTTAAAGTCAGGTCAGGTCAACTCCGACTACTCCGGTGACAACTCTGGGGTAGCGCGGTATGTCAGGACTTCGGCTTCAGCGACTCTAACAGAGCACTACACCCTTGTCAAATTCTCGTCCCAGTTTTTGTGGAGTTAGAGCAGAAAGACTTAACACTGACTGGCAGTGAAGTTGAGTGGGGGTCGGATGCGAGCAAGGGAGCTCAGACAGAAGTCAGAGATCAGAAGAGGAGTTGAACTTAAGTCAATATTCGAACTCAGGTACTCTAGCGACTATCAACAGGTTTATATACATAAGTATGGAGCGGAATGGAACGAAACAGAAGTCAGATGAATGGACGGCTATCATAGAATAAATTGATGGACAGGGTATCAAAGATGGTTGCAAATGATCACAAACAACATCTAAGTCTGATGGGTTCAAAATGAAAGTCATAAGTCAAAGATCATCAATCAAAGTCAAAAGGTCATGTGATACGAAGCGTCTCATACTGAGCGGAATGGAACGGGGTTGCAGGGTTAGACTTGGGAGTTTGGAAGTTTGGGAGAAGACAGAATGACGGAGTAGGGTTGTGGAGTTTGGAATATGACAGATCCAGCTACAACTCTCCTGCTTGATTATCCTCGTTGGTGACTCGTTGGCTAAGCCAGGGGTAATGTTACAATTCCCCATTTCTCCCTATTTCCCTACATTTCTTTGTTCTACCAGGTTTCTTATTATTTAGTGTCATGAGACACAGCTGTATTACTCATCATTCCATGTAGTGAATGACAGGGCTAACCCGGGGGTATAATTTTAAAACCCTTACCCATACCCCTGAATTTTTGTACCTGTGGAAAAGGGTCCTAAAAACCTGTGGTGCAGGTAAGGGTCCATTGCGGATAATAGGTTAGTACATATACCCGTGGGTTTCACACTACCCACACTGCATCAATATGATCATCTATATTCAATGACTACCATGACTAGTACCATCTACAAGCAGTGAATAATCTCATCCCACCCATCTTCTAAAACCTCCTCATGGTCATTAATGAGATCTGGTACACCTTGTAAAGCCATAAGGAAGTGCTTATCATTTACTAATTTCTTCTTTGACCACTCGCCAACACAGAGTAGCGCTCTGATGGTCTCAGCGTGTAGTCGATTTCGAAGATAAGGAAGAAGCATTCTTCCTCCACTAAATATGTGCTCAACATCAACGGACGTTGCTAAACAGATTGTCAGTCTACTAGTAGAATAAAATAAGAATAGTATAACGCACCAGGAATGCTGAGATAGTCACGCGCCATCCGTGACAGTCCCGGAAAGACACAGCATCTCTCATACCACCATACGAGTGGCTCAGTGACATTTTCGGGCATAGTCTGGAGATACCGGGTCACCTCATCTATCAATGCATCAGAATCTGGTGGTGCAAGCGCAGGAAGGTTGTCAAAGAGGTTCTTTGACTTCGTCGAGCAAGCATGATCGTCAATGTGACTTGGTTCAGCAGAAATGGTAGCATATTTTGCATCGTAGTTTGTCTGCACGAGGGTCTCAGCAGTCTTGATCCACTGAGCAGGCCAATCTGCATTGCGGAAGTACGCTAATTTGTGGCGAGGATGTAGAACTACGACACAAACTAAATCAGCTACCTTGGTATTAAAATCAGATTTAACCCACCCATTGCAATCCGATACATTTCTGACATATCAGTCTTGCTATAGTAACGGTTGAGCGTCCGTTGTCCAATACTGAGTGCTGACCGTATCGCCGCTGAATACTTGTCTGAATCTGCTTGGGTCGATCCAAGGCCATTCAGCATGTGGGCCAAGTTTAGCTAGTGAACTGATGTGAACTCAGAGGTTTGTTATAATCAGGAACAGGACAGCGGGAGAAATGTAACCCATTCTGATGACATAAGAACTCAATATAGAAGTATTAATATAGTATCCTACCCTCCATACCCCTTTCAAGGGTAAGGGTAGAGGTGATTTGTTGACAGCAAAACCCCTACCCCTACCCCCATATACCCCTGGCCACTACCCCCAGGGTTACCCCTACCCTTGTCATTCACTAATTCCATGATGTTCCTTTAGATTCTATTGCACTTACCAATCATGCTCCTTTTGTCATTGGCTTCCATTTCTTTCTTTGACATTCTATAACATTCCAGGCTGAGTGTCATATCCCGAACTCCGCAACCCAACTCCGTTGCTCCGCAACTCGGTTCCGTCATTCCATCCTCTTCCAAACTCCCAAGGTGCTCCGCAACCCCGTTCCGTTCCGCTCATTATGACGCTTCGTACCACATGACCTCTTGACTTTGATTGATGGCCTTTGACTTATGACATTCATTTCGTTTCACATCCATCGGACTTGGACATTGTTTGCGATCGTTTGCAACCATCTTTGATACCTGTCCATCATTTGATTCTACAGTATGATAGCCGCTCACTCATCTGACTTGCATTTCGTTCTCCGTTCCGTTCCGTCCCGCTCTGCAATTAGGTATATAAACCCATCGATAGTCGCTAGAGTACCTCAGTTTGAATATCGACTTAAGTTCAACTCCTCTTCCCTTCTCTGATCTCTGTCTGAGCTCCTTCAGTCGCATCCGACCCCCACTCAACTTTGCTGCCAGTCAGTGTTAAGTCTCTCTGCTCCAATTCCACAAATACCGGGACGAGAGTCTGACAAGGGCACAGCGCTCCGTTCAAGTCGCTGAAGCCAAAGTCCTGACAAGTCGTGCTACCCCAGAGTTGTCACCAGAGTAGCCGGAGTTGATTCGACCCAACTTTAACACTGAGTCATGAACATTTTGCATGGTTCCTTAATATTCCATGGCTCAGGTATATAAACCCTCGTGGCGCCTCGCCCCTCCACTTCTTCTCCTTAGCTTAGACTTCCTTGCAAATATCCTTGTATCTCTCGTGCAATACACCTGCTCTTGCGGATCTTGCTCTCCTAGTCCTCGTTCTACTATTGAGTGGACACTTCTTGTTTCATCACTAAGCTCCTGCTGATTACACAAGGCAGCTCATTGTTTATCCTCCACACTAATTCTCCAAGGCAAGTTCTTGTTCTTTGTCAAAACCCTTGACCCTGCAAGGCTATGCTTGCCCCTACCTGGGTCAATCGTAACACACTCCAACACACTCAGCGTGACCCACTACAGGCTGCCAGTGTTCTCCCAGACAAAGCAAGCTGCCTCTTTGGCGCATTTGCTTGAGGTCTCCGTTACCTCATCCACTCTCTGATGCTTCGATGAGGTTGTCTCCCACAAATGCCCTCATGGTGTGGATGCAGAACCCTCTGGTTCTTCCCGTTCACCTTTGGGCCTCACTTCTTTCAGCCCCTTCATGGCTGATGCCCCCCTCATTGACCTCATGCACTCCCTCACTGAAAGGCTTGAGAATGAAGTGCAGGTCCCACTCGCCCCCACCACTCGTGTCGATGACAATGACACGGTGAGCATGGGTGAGGTTGACAACATCTGGGACGAGTACCTTGAGCAATTCTTCTCAGAGGCTGTGGATGTCTACAAGGAGCTGGTGGATACAGATGCCTATGGCAACGTCTTGGATGCCCAAGGCAATGTCATTGAGAATGAGGATCCATATGCCTATGGGCTCCTCAACTCTGACAACTCAATGGAATAGCAAGTACCTTCCTTCCTCTGTCCCTCCTACACATGAGCTGATGAACAAGCCTTTTGTGCAGATAATGTGCATAGAACTGTTCGGACATTAGTAGCTACACTACCTGTAGTTACTTTCCCAAATGATATTACATCTTTGGATGAATATGCTCAGTGTGACAATTGTAAGAGTGACAAGAAGGGTAAAGGGAAAGCCCACTTGCATGAGACACCTTGCAATACTTGGCTTCTCAACTCAGGGGCTTCTGCCCACTTCACATGCAATCTCGCTGACTTTGTGGAGTACAAACCATACTTTACACCAACATCCTCCCAAACAGCAAATGGGAGTGCACCTATCCTTGGCACTGATACTGTCCTTGTAAGATACAACCACCGACTTGTGCATTTAGCACTGGTCATTTACATGCCCAGTTGCACCATGAAGCTTATTTTTATGGGCACCTTACTGTGCAACAAGTGTATCCGAATCCAACAGAATGAGGACCCTATCCATTTCCATAACACCTGTTCTAACATGAACTTCCTATCCTTCCATACCCATCCAGGTGACACCATGTATTGGATATCCGCCCCCCTGTGCACAATGCACACACTCTTTCTCTGGTTGCAGTTGACTACGAACTCCTGCACCAATGACTAGGACATGCTTTGAAAGAAGTCCTCCATGCTGCAAAGCATCACATGTCTGATTTCCTGGACATCACTATTCTGGATCAGTCCAACTGACCTTTTTCTCATAGCGAGATGTGTGCTACCGCTCCCTTTGAGTTAATCCACTGTGATCTCAAATTGTTTGAGGTTGCCAGCTACACAAAGAAGCACTACGCTGCTATGTTTTATGATGACTACACATCCTCGGGCTGGATCTCCTGTCTTGCAACAAAGGATCAAGCTCTTCGAGTCACCAAGCAGTTCTTTACCTATGTGCAAACTCAATTCAATGCCAATATTAAACATTGGTGCTCTGATGTACATACTCGATGAAACACGCCAAGGTAAACTTGCCCTTAAATCTGAGATGATGACATACCTTGGTGTCTGTTACATTTCCTTCTTTTCTCGCCTACTTTCCTTTCTTTTTCCCATTCCTCAATCTCAATGACTTCTTCATTGTAACCTACGGGTTCACCTTTTATTCGTCATTAGGTTTACATACATTCCCTTCTATCTATTTCTTCAGCCTTCTACTGACTCACCTGACTGAGTCCTACATAGCCTCATTAATCTCCACCCTTCAATAGGAATTCTTTCCATTTCTATCACATTCCATATCATTCCTTAGCTCTATCCTTTCTTATTCTCTTTCCTTTCGCATCTTGGTCCGTGCTCGCTTCTCACAAGGTATATAAACCCATTAGCATGACCTGTATTCTTTAACTTTGAGCTCTGCAATTCTATGCTTAGTCTTGCCTAGCAAACTCGCCAACTTCAGTCTCCTTGCCCTCTAGTCCCAGCAAAGGTTACTCCAAAGAGGCCTTCCTAGTCCTATTCCTAGTCTTCGTCCCAGTCCTAGTCACCTTGCGGATACATGTGAGTCTGCCCAGCCCACATGTAACAAAAGCTCAAAGTTTCCTTCTGCATGGCCACTGTTATCATGAGCCAAATCCATCTACACCCTGTCCTCTAGTACTCCCAGAACATCGAGGAGAATTCCTTAGGAATCTCGAGTGAAGATGGGAAATTGTGCGTGTGTTTCACAGCATGTTTTAACATATCTTTTGAGGGGTGTCCCATCCGCTTATGCATGGTTTCAAAGTTGGGTGTCATCTGTGAGTGATGACGAGGAGATATGTCTTCCAAGCTATACATGTTGTGGTGGAGTAGCTTATATAATCATACAATATCTGTCACTATATAAGATTTGAACTCAACATCTGAGTTCTAATAACATCTTGTTCTTCAACAACAACCATCGTCTGCCTCAACACCGTTTCAGCTCAACACCACCAACAATATGAGTAGCCAAATCACCTCTGCGTTCTGTGTTGTCAAACACATGTTCCCAAAAATGAGGGAGAGAGCGTTGTGGGCTATCTCCAACATTGCACGTTCATCATCCCCTTCGGTCACTCTTATCTTGCCAATATTTATTCATGGCTGGCCTCCTTTCCTAACGAGCACGCTCATGGCTTCATGAGTCACTCACTAATCTTGGATCCCAAATGGTGGCTCAGGACTCTTTGTGAAACTCTCTCCCCTCGCCTCCTAAATTCCAGACCACCTACATGTGACTATGATATCTGGGTCAATGCATCCTCCGAACATGGTATCGGCCTGGTCTGGAAGTCTGAATGGTTCTTTTGGGCCATTAAGGACAGTTGGTGTTACGCTGAGCGTACTCTTGAGGACAAAGGACGAAGGAGCTAGCAAAGTAGTGCCTCTACCACGGAGAGGGAACACTTCCTTGATCTCTTATGCTAGCGAAGACTAAGGGGTTGCCACACAAAGGCAAGACTGAGGAGGACTTAGGCGACGATGAAGGGACTAGGAATGACTCAAGATGATACACTGTATAGCACAGATCGAGAATGAGAATAGAGTACAGTGGGAGAAGTACTTAAATAGATAGGGATGCGTAATCAAGGAACAAGATGGAAGGAGAAAGAAGATTAGCTAATCTAAATGGACGCGTAAGCATAGAACCTGATAGAACTCAGGAGAAGATTAGCTAACTACACGACTACAAGAGAAATCGTGAAGAATGTTACGATTCTTCCGTTACTGTACAATTCTCGCTTCGATTCCATCTCTCTCTCTCTTTCTTTCTTGATGACTCTTCACGGTAAACTACGGTTTCACCTTTCATTCGTCATCAAGCTTACGATTA
>JBBPJJ010001289.1:0-10227 GCA_038088635.1 Veloboletus limbatus
GTTAAAGCCAAAGGAGGGTATACCAAGTACTAATTTATACCAAATACCCCCAGTATTACAAAAGTCCAAAAACTGTTACAATGGTGTTCCTGTTTTAAAACAGTCATATCTTTGCAACCCCTAGGCCAAATCACATGACCCAGGGACCGATTTGTAGCCAAGGGTTTGTACTTTGTTTGGTCTCACCAAAGCGAAGCGATATTCCCACGGGTGGTTGCGGGGCGCTTCGCGCCCCGGTTTGGGGTTAGTTATTGTAACACTTTTTGGAGTCACTGTATTATAGGGTCCAAGGATGACAAACCATGTACTGTCCCTCTTTGCATCCATGCCATGGCCAGTTGCCTGCCTCAGAGCAAAGCTTCCACATATCTGTGGCTATTGTGGCCAAGGGTTTCCTAGTTCAAGTGGGGTATACTGACATATTGCACACTCTCCCCACTGTCAAGCAGCTATGCATGCCACACACGTCACTGCAGCCCATCCTCATCCTGGAGAGGACAATGAGCAAGGTGGTCCACTGCCCAAAATTGACAACTTACCTGATTTTGGGCATGATATCCCTGAAATTGAGGCAGAAGATGACATAAAAAGAGATAGAGGTCAGCATTCTCAATGGCATGCTTTAGAATTTGATGAAAAACTGGTGGCCAACATACTTGGCACTGCACAAACTTCATTTGAATGGATGAGGGACATTCAGGATGCCTCAGGAAGAGGGATGTATTCCCCCTTTGCAGACCGAGACAAGTGGAAGTTGGCTGAATGGCTGATCAGGAATGCGAATCAGCGAGCAACAGAAGAATTCCTAAAACTGTCAATCGTGAGTGAAATAAATTGCTTGACAAACCACTTACCTGCCCACATCATTTACAGACCTATGCTTGCACTCAACCAAGTTACCGAAGCAAATACACATTTATGAAATGTATTGATCAGCTTCCTACTGGTGCCAAATGGACTTGTGAGCTAGTCCAACCCCATGGTAACTGCCAGGAGCATGCTGAAAGTGAAGATGGCACCAACTGGAATGAGGAGGAGGAATTGGAGCTCTGGTACTGCAATCCAGTCACTTGCATTCAAGAGTTAGTCAGTAATCCTGCTTTTGATGGTGAAATCACATACGTACCAGAGAAAGTCTATGCTGACTGTGAAGGAAGATGTTGACGGTATGACAAAATGTGAACTGGCGAATGGTGGTGGGAAACACAAGTGAGTATAATGGGACCTTATGTTCTGAATGCACCTTAACCAATTGTAGCGCCGTTTGTTTGACGGAGCAACAATTGCGCCAGTGATTCTATCATTCAATAAGACTGAGTTGTCTCGATTCAAAGGCAACAAAAGTGCCTGGCCCATTTACCTCAATATAGGAAACATCTCGAAAGAAGTTTGTTGTCAGCCTGCTCGCCAAGCATCCATTTTACTCGGCTACATACCTGTATTGAAACTCAAGTCATTTGAAGACAACTCGGTTGTAGGTTACTGCTTATTTCACTATTGCATGAAAAAGATCGTTTGGCCTCTTGTGGACGCAGGCCAGGAAGGAGTCAAGATGGTCTATACAAATGGGAAGATATGGCATGTCTTCCCTCTTCTTGTGGCCTATATCAGAGACCACCCAGAGCAGTACATTGCATGCTGTGCAGAGAATAGGTGCCCCAAGTGCCTTGTTTCCACTGACCAAAGAGGTGCAAATATGCAATTTCAACCTCGTGATCATGCCCAAACAAAACAAACCCTATTTGCACAAGCTACAGATCATTACCCACCTGATTTCATCACCCAGGGCCTTCATCCTATCTTCTCGCCTTTCTGGGCCAACCTCCCCCACACTAACATTTTTTCCCGCATAACCTCTGATATCTTACATCAGCTCCACCAAGGAATCTTCAAGGACCATTTCAAGAAATGGTGTGCGGAAATTGTGGGCAAGCGCAACTTTGATGCATGCTTTTGTGC
This sequence comes from Veloboletus limbatus, assembly GCA_038088635.1. NCBI lineage: Eukaryota > Fungi > Basidiomycota > Agaricomycetes > Boletales > Boletaceae > Veloboletus > Veloboletus limbatus. Next base: position 1,960 of record JBBPJJ010001289.1, read on the forward strand.
AATGCCCCTCTATCCTGGTTTGTGCCACTTCAAGGAAGGTATCTCAAAAATCACGCAATGGACAGGAAGTGATCACAAGCAGCCCCAGCGTGTATTTGTTGGTGCACTAGTTGGGACCACTCTACATCAAGATGTAGTAAATGCTGGTTGCACGCTACTTTACTTCATCTATCTAGCGCAATACCAATCTCATACGGATGATACTCTACATTCTTTATAGCACACCCTTGACGAATTCCATGTGAAGAAGGACATTTTTATTGAGCTTCAATGCCATGAACACTTCAATGTTCCTAAGCTCCATTCTCTATAGCACTACATCTCAATGATCAAAAACCTCAGAACCCTCGATGGCTTCAATATGGAGAGCTTTGAGCATCTACATATTGACTACACTAAGAAAGCCTATGCTGCAAGCAATCGGAGGGACTATACCATCCAGATGACAAAATGGCTCCAGCACCAGGAAGCTGCTATTTAGTTCCAAACGTATCTTTGGTGGTGAAACAGTAATACCGCAGAAGACTCACAGGTAGAGTGTGACAGTGGTGATTCAGAAGCTGGTAATAAAATACTACCTACCACCATGTTGAAAGCATCCATTGTGCCAGTGCAATATTATACCTCTCGTCGGTCCCACTTTCCACGCAAGACGGTCCAGTATCTGGTGCAACACCACAGTGCCATCAACTTTATTGAAGCCCTCCAGACTTTCCTCATTCACTTACTCTATGGATGCCAATATTTTCAACTGAATGAAAACAATCATTTCAATTGTTTTAGTAATATCATTATCCCTTTACAGTGGAAACAAAGGAACACATGTCAGGCATGGGTGCTGCAAGAATCTGCTGCCACCCTCAACGCTCAAACGGTACTTGCAAGCCACCGTCATCTTTGCACTTTGATACTGTTCTGATCCATGTAGATAATGAGGCATGAAAGCTAGGTGGTTTTCATGGTATGTATTAAGTTACATTTTTACGACGTGATCATTGACACCTTGAGACCGTGCCCTTGTTCAGGCGACTGAAAAGCTTTCGGTGGTCTTGCTGAAGAGCGTTCACCATGGCTATGGGTGACCAGTCATGTCTCCGAGCTGCTGTATCAATATAGAACCAGAGTAAAGGGTGGTACTAATTCATCTGCTTGTGAAACTCTTGCTTGGTCCCACCTAGTTTGCCATTTCTGCTCTCTGTTATGTGTGGGCCGGGTAGGCTCGCATGTAGCCGCAAGGTGACTAGGACTGGGAACGAGGACTAGGACTTGAGGAAGGCTTCGTTATTGAGAGGCCTTTACTGGGACTGAGGGACTGGGGACTGAAGTCGGTGAACTGAGGGGCAAGACTAGGAGTAGAATTGCGGAGCTCAAAGTTGAGAGATACAGGTCGTGCTAGTACGGTTTATATACTGATGAGAGACTAGCATGGACCAGGACTATGAAAGGAAAAAGGATAAAGAAAGGTAAATGAAAGAACATTGCAGAATGCGATGGAAACGGAGAGAACTCTGTTGAAGAGTGAGGACTGACGAGGTTGTATATGACTCAGTTAGTGAGTCAGCTATAGAAGTCCGAAGAATCGGAAAGAAGGAAGTTTATCGTAATCTTGATGACGAGTGAAAGGTGAAACCGTGGTTTACTGTGAAGAAGTCATCAAGATGAGAAGTGACAAAAGAATAGAAAGAAATAAGACGAAATGAATGAATTGTAACATTACCCCCCATTACGTCTTGAGTCACTGACGAGAACCAGATCTTGAAGGACACATATGCAGCGAGGTCTTCAAAGATCCTGAGCATAAGCACCAGGAGAGCCGGTGACATTAGCGTAAGCGACATCATCCCAGACGTCGTCAATATGGGTACCGGTATCAGGAAGTGGAGAGATAGGAGAGACTGTGCGACGACATCGGGGAACGGAAGGGCAACGAGCAGGTCGAGAGGAAGGACCCAAGAAGGAGTGTTGGGTCTGGGAAGAGTTGGACGAGGAGGACCACTGTGGACGGCGAGATGGGCGAGGATGAGGTCTGCTAGGGCAACGGACTTGTGCATGTCCTGGAGCCCAGACGAGACATAGGGGACATTGATATTGGGGACAGTTGGCCCGTCGATGGGCTAGGCGATGACATTCAAAGCAAGCTTCAGAATATCTAGGATGATTTGGAGGAAGGATTAGTCGTCCCCCAAGCCCAGCGAGCCAGTCGTCGGTGTGGGCCAGAGATGCTTTGATGGCGGGGTCAAGTGGTGAGGATGAAGCGCTGGGAGTCGCATGAGAAGAATAGGGCGGGGGTTGACTCCTTGCACGAAGGCAAGTTCTCTGGTATTTTGCTCGATGTCGGCCATGAACTCCCCAAAGTGGAGTTGATACCCCATAGTGATGAGGGCTCCTTGCAAGTGATCCCTGATGTGGCGGAGGATTCCCGCGATAAGGGTGACGTGGACGTCAGGGTTGGTGGAATTGTTCCGCACAAGGAGGTCAATGCATTCTGTCTCTATGAAGGCTTTATAAAGTGCGAGAAGGGGAAATCCATAGTCGAGATGGCTGGTGGCTGGAATAGCCAACCGGGAGTCTGTGATATGGTGGAGAAGTACTTGTGCATATGTGTCGTCTGGCATGTCAGAGCGGAGACGATGAGACACTGGGGGAAGAAGAACCAATAGGATCGGTGGATGAGTACTAATAGGTTGAGTAGCGAATAGATCTGGCGTATCTATTGCAGGACTCGCCACCTGCCAGGCATTGTCGGGACTCTCTCCCCACCCTGCTTCTGCCATTGTCGAGTCGGAGTCTTCGTTGGCGGAATCTTCGTGAAGTTGGAGGTGGATATGTTCCGGGGTGGTGACGAACGAGGATGGTGGTGAAGGAGATTCGTTGAGAAGTTCTGGAACGGGGGAAATAGAGCAAACGGCGTAGGTCATACCCATGGGAAATGGAAAAGAGGAAAAGGTGGGAAGGAATCAAAAGGTGTGATGAAAAGGGCAATAGTCGTAGCGGCAAAAGTAGGCGTGTTCTAATGAATGGGAACTGGGGACTTTGTAGCGAAAGTGAAAGATGAAGTGGGAGAGTTTTTCTTTTGGAACGAAGTCAAACATAAAATGGAGGAGAGAGGAGAAAGATGGGGATTTTCAGAGTTTGTGACGTTTTTTATAGTTGGCCAGGAATGCTGCGGAATGTTTCAAGTTCCGCTCGGGAATCCATGAATCTTCTTCGGCTGTGTATCCTTTCCATCAGATCAGGAAGGAACGGTGTGCTGCGGACCCATGATGGCATCGGATCTCCTCGATTTCATATTTTTCTTCCCCTTCTATCAGATCTGGTGGCGGTTGTGGGAAGTTCTGTCCGTAAGTATTGTTTTCATGGTAAGGAGATAGAAGAGAGGCGTGGAATACGGGATGAATCTTCCATGTTGTTGGAAGACGTAGTTGGTATGTAATTGGTGAAAGGACCTTTGTAATAGTGAATGGTCCTTCCCTTTTTGCAGAGAACTTGGGATTTGCTATGAGGCGTTTCAGATTTCTTGCTTCTAGCCATACTCGATCACCTAGTTTGAACAGAGTAAACCGTTGTTTTGATCGAGCAGCCATGATTTGTTGAGCTAGTTCATGGGCTGCGAGGGCTTCGTTTCGTGCAGCTGTGAGAGAGGATAACCATTGGTTGACCACCGGGAGGTCAGATGATGGGAAAGCTGTCGGTAGGGCTTGGGGTTCGAAGCCCATTATGAGAAAGAAAGGGGATTTACCCGTAACTGAATGTGAACGGTGGTTATGCGCAAATTTGGCCATTGCAATATGATTAGTCCACGTCGTTGGCTCGTTTCCACAGAAGATCCTTAAATAGGTCTCTATCTCCTGATTCACATGTTCGGTTTCCCCATCAGTTTGCGGGTGGTAAGCGGTGGAGATAGCGAGTTGATACCCGAGAAGTCTCCCTAATTCTTTAGCGAAGGAGGAGGCAAATTGGGGGCCTCAATCAGAGATGATTTTTTCATAGAGACCAAATCTGGTAAAGACGTGGGTGAAAAATAGGGAGGCGATACCTTCAGCGGTGACATTGGCAGTAGTAGGGCAGAGAATTACCCCCTTCATAAGGCCATGGTTGACCACGACCAAAAGAGAGTCAAAGCAGGCAGAGGGAGGGAGACCAGTAATGAGATCGCAGGAGACCTGCTGGAACGGACGGGTACAAGCGGAGGCAATAGGGGTAAGGGGGGGGCGGACGGGGTGTGTGTTGGACTTATTCTGCTGACCAACCCCGCATCCAGCAACATAATGACGAACATATTGAGCCAAACCAGGCCACCAGTAGTGCTCAGCGATGAGCTGGCAAGTCTTTAGGTAGCCCGGGTGTCCTGCTGTTTCGTGATCGTGGCACCCGGATACAATGGAGCGCCGGAGAGAGTCGTTACAGGGAATATACAAGCGCCCCTGATAAAACAGTTTGTCGTCAGCAAAGGACCAGTCCGACAGGTTATGGGCGGCAGAAGAACCGGGCAAAGGCCTGGGATGGAGCCAGTCGAGGACGACTGGATCGGAGGCGGAAGCTTGGCGGATTTGACGATTGAGGACAGCGTCAATCAAGTTGACAAAGAGGGAGTCAGGGAGGAGAGTGACATCAGCGTTGTCAGAGAGGACGTCATCAGGGGTGTGATCTGGGCGCCGGGAGAGAGTGACAGGTCCAGCAAGTAATTTGCTGGGGACGTGGTCGATGCAAAGATCGAAGTCTTGGAGGTCCAACAGCCAGTGGGCTTGACGACGATTGAGCAATTGAGCTTGGCGAAAGTAAGTGAGATTTTTATGGTCAGTAAAGACCTGAATGGGGTTAGGGGAGCCAATAAGATAATGGTGCCAGGCTCGTAAGGCATGTAGAATGGCAAGAAGCTCGCGGTCATGGATATCGTAATTCCGTTCAGCTGGTGCAAAAGATTGGGAGAGATAGGAACAAGGATGCCAATCACCATTAGTATCAGTTTGCAAAAGAATACCACCAGTCGCCCATTTGGAAGCATCGGTGGCGATAGCAAAAGGTTTGGATGTGTCGGGGAGTTGAAGAACGGGCTTCGTCATGAATGCCATTTTGAGTGAGTCAAAAGCGGCTTGACAGGCGGGGGTCCAAGCCCATGGGACTGTTTTCTTTGTGAGATCAATTAATGGACGAGCGAGAGTGGAATAGTTGCGGATAAAACGATGATAGAAGTTAGCAAAACCAAGAAAAGAACGGACGTCTATAAGAGTGAGTGGTGTTTTCCAGGCAGAGATGCCGTCCAGTTTGACGGAGTCCATAGCTAATTGACCGGGTTTGACAACCATCCCTAAGTATTCAACTTCAGAGGTATCGAAGATGCATTTTTCTAATTTGAGATGTAGGTCAAGGTCTGTCATTCGTTGAAGAACACATTTGGTATTGTGTTCGTGGGTTTCTTTATCTGGGGAATAAATCAGTAGATCGTCCATATAAATGACCAGCCATCCTTCCGCGATCATATCTCGGAATGAGTCATTCATAAATCGTTGAAAGGTGGCAGGGGAATTTGTCATGCCGAAGAACATAACCATGGGTTCGAATAGTCCTCGATGCGTGATGAATGCTGCTTTCCATTGGTTGCCGTCTTTGATTCGAACATTGTTATACCCCCATCGTACGTCAAACTTGGTAAAATGTTTTGCTGCTTTGAGTTTGTTGATTAGATCTGTGATGAGTGGTAGGGGGTATGCATCCCGGACGGTATGGTCGTTCAGGTAGCGATAATCTTGACAGGGATGGAGTTTACCATCTTTTTTTTTGACAAAAAAGAATGGCAAAGCTTGCGGGGAATTCGAGGGACGGATTTTGCCGGATTTGATATGTTCATCGATAAAATCATCGGCCACTTTGGTTTCGTCAGTAGATAACGGATAGAGTTTACCGATCTTTGGTGTAAAGGAATCTTTTAAGTTGATTGCGTGATCATATGGTCGAATCGGTGGTAAGGTTCCTGCTGCTACCTCGGAAAACACCTGTCGATAGTCTTGGTAGGCCGGTGGAAGGGTGACTGTTGGCTTATTGGCCAAGTTTTGTATGGCCAGATCTGTCGACGTGGTGTAAGCTTTACCACAGCAGTTGATACGCATTGTGGAGTTAGGTAACGTTGATCTCCCTTGATGACGCGATTGATACAATAAGATGTCACCGCTTTCTTAGTGAAATCTTCAGGTCGGAGGAAATCTTCATTGTTTGTTTCGAGGTAGTCGTATAGTCATTTATCGAATTCGTGGGTTATCAAGGCATGGCGTACCGGATGAGGTTCGTTCTTGTAATATCCTGGGGCTTGTCGAGTTTCTTGGGCGTGATTCTTGATTTCAGTGGCGAGATCGTCTGATCGGTTGGTTTCGGGTCTTAGCTGCAGGTGATTTTGTTTCCAGTTGACAATTGGATTTTCCTGTTGAAGCCAGGGGAATCCGAGGATGATACGATCATTTCTGCATCCCATAACGTGGAAAAGAACTTTATTGGTAGTATGTCCGATAGTAACGTAGAGATCGGCAGTCAAATGGATGGTTCCTTTGACGTTCAAAGACCCATCGACTTTTTTGACAGGGATTGGTTTTGGCAATCGGGTGCAGGGGATCTGGTTCTTTCGGACAAACCCCCAGTCGAGGCAATTGATATGTGCTCCAGAGTCTATGAGGGCAGTGGTGACGACGGTTTTCTTTGTACTCGCAGGGATTGATAGCGTGGTGGTTATAAATAACGATTTCTTGGATTTAGATCGTACAGGCGAGTACCTAGTGTGAGAAGGAGAGACTGATGTCGATACAGGCTCTCCTTTTAAAAAGACTGAACTTTGTTGACGAGGATCTCATCATCTTCGTCGTCACATTCCATCAAGTCCGGGATTTCTCCCGTCTCTTCTTCGTCAGTTCTTTTCACAACTGCATCAACATCTTCCTGCGTCTTTTCTCTCCAAGTTGCTTTAGTATTGACGAAGCGGGTTTTGCACTTATTGGCCGAGTGACCGGGAAGGTGACACTTGAAACAGAGTCCTTGTTCTTGGCAGTCCTTATGAGATTCCGGTGTGAGCTTGGGCGGTCTAGTGACTATAGCTGCATCAACTTCCATAGCGTTTGGATCTTTGTGGGGAAAAGAGAAAGGACGTGAGACTGAAGCGGGCGTATGAGAGGTATGCGCTTTGATTTCTTTAACTCTGTCCCAGGCTGCGTTGAATGATGCGGCTTTTTTGTACCATTTGTCGATTGAGTCCGGTACTGGGTCCATAGTCATGATGCGCATCATAAGGTTTGAAGGGATTCCAGTGGAGTAGTAGCCAATCAAGACATTGTGGTCAGTGATATTGGCGCGCGCAGCGTTGGTCTGAAATTCAGTGGTGTAGAGACTGAGAGAAGGGGTGAACACGCCCTTATTCAAGACCATCTTCTTTGTGGAAAGCCATCTGATGGCTTGGTTGACGACATGGTGATGTTTGAATGCCCTGTTGAGCTTAGCAGTGAAAGAAGCCCATGTACCCATGTTAAGAGTGCCATCGTTTTGTACGCAGCTAACACGGAATGTGGCTGCCCAACTCTTGGCTGATCCCTTGTTCATGTACGACAGAGCGAAGGTGATTTGTTTAGCATCATTGTTGTAAATCTCGGAATTGGTGCTGAGATAGAACACCACGTTGTTGTATCATCCCGGGTATTCGGAATAAATTCCATTGAACTCCTGGGGAGCGTTGAGTCGTAATTCAGTGGGTCGGTTAGTCATTGGTAGTATAGCGACAGGGGATCGAGGCGAAGGTTGAGCAGGTGCTAGGGATCGAGGTGATGTTTGTACTGGGGTTACTGGTGAAGTTTCTTCGTTATCTTTGTCTTGGTCTGAGGTTTCTGAGAGTTCTTTGTCGTCAGATGATTCTGGGATAACTGGGGGTGGATGTCGAGGAGTTGTTCTCAACGTTCTGGGAGTACTAGAAGACAGAGTGAAGAAGGATACGGCTCACGATAATAGTGGCCATGCAGAAGTAAACTTTGAGCTTTTGTTACGTGTGGGCCGGGTAGGCTCGCACGTAGCCGCAAGGTGACTAGGACTGGGAACGAGGACTAGGACTTGAGGAAGGCTTCGTTATTGAGAGGCCTTTACTGGGACTGAGGGACTGGGGACTGAAGTCAGTGAACTGAGGGGCAAGACTAGGAGTAGAATTGCGGAGCTCAAAGTTGAGAGATACAGGTCGTGCTAGTACGGTTTATATACTGATGAGAGACTAGCATGGACCAGGACTATGAAAGGAAAAAGGAT